>NDXB01012219.1:37248-49804 GCA_002631895.1 Agapornis roseicollis | reverse complement strand
AATTCTTTCCTGTTAGGGTGGTGAGGCACTGGGATGGGTTGCCCAGGGAGGTTGTGAGTGCTCTATCCCTGGGAGTGTTCAAGGCCAGGTTGGATGAAGCCTTGGGTGACATGGTTTAGTGTGCAGTGTCCCTGCTTATGGCCCGGGGGTTGGAACTAGATGATCTTAAGGTCCTTTCCAACCCTGACTATTATGATTTTATGATTCATGAAATCCAGCTTCTCATTGCTAGGCTATTTCCTTAAACTGGCTAAGGACTTAGCAACTGAGTAAGGAAATACATTCAGTGATGGGTCATCCAGTCTTAATGCTGTAATACAAACTATATTAAAAAAAGAAACAGAAAGGAAATATCTTGAGCTTATAATTTTATCACAGGGATGGCAAAGTCATCAGTACATTCTGAATTGCCCATAGATGCTGTGTCTTAAGTAATTTTGGAGTTTGCTGTGTTTTAGTATCAATAGCAAATAATCCTTTTGCTTACCTTAATGGTAGTTAAATCTCTATGTGATTTATTTGGTATTGTTTTAAAAATTTATCATCTTAAGTATTAATGCAAATTAACCAATTAATTTTTTTCATTGACTCAGGTGATACACAGTTGTCTTGCATCTGAAAGATTTGGGATTTCCTTACTTTCCTGTAGTCTTCAGTCAAAACTTGCTGAAACAATAATGCTGTTTGGATTTAATTTTAAATGATGAATGGAAAACCTCATTCACTTACTTTCTTAATTAAAATTAATTCATAGAGAATATAGGTTGTAAACTATTGAATTGAAATTTTTGTGGTTTTAAGCAGCTCTACTTTTTCCCTATAATGGCCCTTGCGCCACAACTCACATTACGTCTCTTATCAGCTTGCAGCAAGGGCTGTGGTTACAACTCCAATATCCTGCAGAGAGACAATACCGCACAAATAAGGGGGAAGGGGCAGTGCTTCCATCTATTAAGTGTATGATGACAAGAAGTAAAATAGTTTTAGAAATGAAATATAATCTTCTCAAAATCATGTGCCAGGAGAGAAAGTGAGTGTTTCACTGCACTGTAGGACTGGTAACAGTTGTCAGTTGAGTGGATTAAGAATGAGTCTCTCTCCAGGTGTTGTTCTGCTGCCTTGCTCTCCAGCTTCTTTCAGACCATTGCTCTTAATGTCTATGATATATTTCATTGATAGAAGACTGTCTTCTAGGTAAACACTTTTGTATATTAAAGGGTGGTGAAATTGTTCCAAGGTACAAGTAAATGATCAAATGTGCTAGCAGCTCCAGGTGTAATTTTTGGCTTATTGATTTTGTCTGTGATTAGGTACAGTACCTGTAAAGCCAGACAAGTGAAGCAGTGGAAAATAGGGGTATATCCATGAGTTAGCCACATGATGCAACAGTTTTTCTGCAGTAAATTCTGGTCTTGTACAAGTTTAAATTAAAGGAAGGATTCAATTTTAATGTAGCTAGCCAGATTACCATGTGCAACTTCAAAATAAAAAGGCAGAAATACAGTATTAAATGTAAATATTCAGTGTTAAGGCTCCTGAGGTGCTGTTTGCCTAGGTTATTATTCTTCTAAATTTAAATACACAGTAGTACTTTTTGAAAATCACTTGTATAGATGTGCTATTTATCTTTGAGTAATAATGATTTACCACCTTTTATCTTTCAGATGTCCAGGGTAGAAGCATTACCACACTGAGACTAAATCATATTTCTTAAATCCTATTTCATTCTCTAGCAGTATTTGACAACAGAAAGAAGAATATTACATTTCTAAACTACAAAATACCCATACTTCCTTATGAGTTATGAGGCACATTTTAATAACTTTAGCCACATGTACTCAAAGCAGGCATAAGCAAAATATTAATTTATGTGGTATTTATATAAGGAAAGTTTTGGTATTTATTGTGTAGTAAGGACATATGACCATTTTATGGAGATTTTAGATCCTGAGATTTAATCATCTTTTTGATTTGGTGCTCTGGAATGAAGATGCTCATGAATTTACTCTAAATAGAATTTTCTAATCATCTTTAGGAAAATTAGAAATATATGGCAGATTAACAAACCAGCCATTCATCTGTTGGGTTAACATACTAACATGAACTTAACAAGCCATGTCGTCTTTTAACACATGCAAAGGATCAAATTATCTGCTGAAAGACTGACATTATGTAAATGTAACATTTGCTGGACCTCTAAACCCTGTGATTAAATTACTGTCTAAATTATTCTGCAATATGAATGTCGCCTACAAAAAGAAAAGCTGTAAAAGAAATGACTGTGACATCTTCTGGGTTTGCAGTATTTCCATAATGACTATTTGAAATGAACAGTTTGTATATGTAACTCAAAATCTTAATGAAATAAGAAGAAAAAAGTGGAGAATGTGATGTGAGGAAAACTTACTCCACAAAGAGACACATTTGTTGCAGGGTTTGGAAAGGTTTGTTAGTGAAAGAAGCATGGCTCAATTAGGAAGGGTATTTCACCCACAAATCAAAACTTGTCTACTGGAGAGATGCTTCCCCTACCTCCCTCTGTGAATGTGTTGGGTAATCAGTGGCAGATAATCTGCTTTCACTTACGACTTTGAGAGTGACACATCTGTAAAACAGGAAAAAACAAAAATAGAAGAGCGTGCTGAGACTCTGGTATTGCAGGTAATTATGTCCCTGAAAGGCTGCATATAAATTGTTTCCTGCAAATATGTATCTCCTCATGCAGAATAACTGATCAGTTAACTTAGACACTATCATTAACTCATGTAAATTTTCTTATTCGTATTTCATTCATTCAAAAAATTAAAATCTAGAGAACAAATGTGCTTCAGCAAATGGAGGAATTGAATGTTTTATTAATTGGCTACTTAGTAAACTATGACAACAACAGTGGAGAGAGGCAGCACTCCACAAAAAGTCATTAATTGTGCCTCATGGTGCACCTGCAAAGTGAAATGATGACTGACCCATAGCCCTTTTCAGATTACATAGCACTAGAGTCTGTGGGGATGGAGAGTTAACATCCACCTGAAAATCCATAAAGGCCAGGTTTTTTGCTCCTTTAGCGTCTCCATGAAACCCCAGGTGAAAATTCAGCACAGGTGGAAAGCAGCAAAACTCAGATACCTAGAGAAATTATTTGATGTCGACCTACACTGGAAAGTTGAAGATTTCTGTGAGGATCAACTTTTTTTTCTTTGTTGGAGCTTTTACTCTTCAGTGGAGAACTTCTCTCTCTTTTCTGTACCTCTTTCTTGGGGGAAGGATTTGGGGAGGACAGGGGAGGCTGCTGGAGGGAACAGCAGCTCTGAAACCTTGGAGGGAGAGTACTCCAGCTCCCTTCTGCTTAATGCTGCTCCCTTTTCTGTTCACCAGTTGGTAAATGTGTAATGGTAGATAAAAAGAGGAAAAATGTGTTCACATGACTAAGGCAAGGTGTTACATAACTGGTTCTAGAATGGTTACTTTGAGCTTACACTAAGGAAGATTGATTTTTAAAGGGTGGGGGAGGGAGGGGAAACAGGACATGGGTTATTTATATACATATATCTATCTATCTATATATATATATATACATATATAAAACAAGCAAGCCGGCATCAAGCAGACACTATTTTTGTGCTTTCAGGCTTTCTCAACCAACTGAAACATCCAGATCAGACTTTTTCCCCAAGATTGTCTTGTAGTTTGTAAGACACCTTGATATGTCTGCACTGTTAGCTTTTCTTTCCTTCTTCCCTCCCTTCCTTCCTTTCTCCTTCCTCCTTCTTGAAAGTAAGTGTTGCAAATATAATAATAAATACAAGCCCCTTTCTATGGATTTTTTATGTATTTTATAATTGAGAATGCTCATTCCAGCACAGGAATCCCTCCTTGTTTTCTTAGCACCTTGGTGGGATTTCTTGATTCATTTTATAAATGTTTGCAAGGAGTAACGCCCAGAAAATTCAATGTGAACTCTTTCACAAGCAATGTGTACATGGTATCTTTCTGCAGACAGCAGCAAAGTTTCCTCTTGGACAGTAATGTTTTCCCAAGAGCCTTATTTGCTTGCTTGCTTCATGAGCCAAATCCTGTAGGAGGAGAATCAGTTGTATGTTTTACATATAACCAGCTTATTCAAATTCTGGGGAAAACCAGATGTAATTTCCAGATTAGTTCATGTTTCTATAAGCTGCTCAATCATGATAATATTTACAAATGAAGCAATTATCTCTTGATTCTATAGACTTCATAAAAATTCACTTCTTTCTGTTTTCTCATGTGATTTAATTCAGTGAGAATGAGAATGAAAGGGGTTTAGTTCAGGTGACTTTGTAGTGATGAGACCTGTTCTGCTACTTAAGTGGGATGTGATGGTTTATTTCTTTTTGCTAGAAAAAGCTTTAGTTTTGGATTAAAAAGCTTGCAGGTGGCCTATTGGTTTCTCTTCATCTGAACCTTTCTGTTGTGTTTGAAGAAAAGCAGAAAAAATACTGGAGGGGGAATAATAGTAAAAAAAAAACCAAACCCAACCAAAACCCAAGCCAACCCTTTGAACTGACCTCCCCATCCCAACTATTTACAGATCCAAACAAAATAACATATTAATATTCAAAATTTCCTTTTTATTTATGCCTTGTCATTGTTGTCACTTGCTAATCTTCTGTGGCCTTTACACCAGTGGGAGAAGACTCTGCATACTGACTTACTGGTTTGTAGCATTTCCTCTATTGAACTGGAAATGCAATTTTCTGTGCAACTGTACCAATATTACCTCCAAGATTTGTTTCACTTTCTGTTTAAGAAGGAAATATTTCTGCTAGTCCTTTCTCCTTTCCCTCTCCTTTTTGGTCAGTGCCCCATAAATATATCTAAAACCAGCCCCTGCTCTAAGCAGTTTGTTTCTTAATTAAAACTATGAGGAAAATAAGTAAGCATGAGAATCAGTGGTATGTATGCTCTCTGTTTTTCCAATTAATTCAAATTCTGGAGGAAATTAGATGGGACAGGATAATGGATGAGTTTAAAGGCTTTGACAGTGTGGGCTGGTCCTATATTTTGTTGTCTTTGAAATATATATTGTTCTTAGTTATACCGTCATCCCTGGTAATTGAGAAATTTGGACGTTTCTGGCACAAAACAAAGTAGTTTTTCAGTATCTTGGTACTGAACTTAAATTGCCACAGGTTTACACTTGTGTAACTATAAACTGAACTTTATCATGATTTTTCCACATTAAAAAGAAAAAGTAGGCTAAACTTCAGCCAGAGATGAAGTATTTCAAATAATTTCCCAAAGCCCTTCATAAATGTGACATTGATTCATTGATATACAGACCATTAGCAGTTAGTCTGCTCTGTTCATCTATCATTTCAATTATCTCTAGACTTCCCCAGGGTCTCTGACAAATGGGAGACAATTTGCATTTTGTACATTAATGACCTTGGTTGAATTTGTAATTTTATCCCCCCATCTTATAATTATACTTTAGCATTTGAGGGGAAAACCCCACAAAACTGTAGTTGGCCAGTTGTTAATTTAATCAGCTTCTCCTGTCTGAGCTGTGGCTGTCCTCTCATCCTCCTGTTTCTGGTGACCACTTATCCACAGTGGTGCAGAGACTGAGAGTGTCACCCAGACTTGGGTGACTGCACCGCAACCGGGACATTGGACCTGCAGGGAACAGTCATAGATCTGGCAGAGGTGTTTGCTGGGTCCAAGTCTCTCCAAGTGTCAGGAATTGTCACCACAGAATATCTCACTAAAGCCCTCCTAATACCCATTGGGAAGGTGAATTATGGGCTATACTAGCATGACAGTTAGCTACTAGGTAACAAGGCCAGTTTCCAACAATTTCCAACAATTTCCATTAATGAATTTGGGTTGTCTGACACTCCCAAATGATCCTTCTTAGCTTTATGTTGTATAGGAGATTGTCTTTTAAGTTAAACTATTAAATTCCTCCTGTGGTCTTCTGCTCTAGTGCTGTAGTAACCAGGTTTTAGCGTTACGTGTGTTGGTCACTGTTACAACTTTTCTGAATTAAAAAAAAAGATGTGCAGAAGCATCCACATTATCAGTGCTTTTCACTGTTTAATGCTCCTAGTGTGGGTACACTTGGAGAAGAGGTATAAGTATTTAGTAAAATAAGGCTTTTTAAGCTTCTGGGTGGGCCAAAGAGGTGGTACAATTTCCCAGAGAAAGTCAGAATTTCAGTATCCTGTAATTGAAGATCAACTTGATGACCTCGCTGGGTCAGTTCCTGTGCCAGGAAGGTTCCCAGCCAACTTTCAGGGGTTTGGGGTGGTGTGTTGTTTTTCAAGTAACTCAGGGACACATATCCAGTGAATGCGTCCCACATGATGATGATTGCTGCTTTCTCTAGGAATGTTCTCCAGTTGTTAAAAATTCACTGTTGCTGTCAGTAATGACAGCATGATAACAGAGTCCTTGCCTTTTCCTTTGAACATGAAATCATTGCAGTGTCTCAGACAACGTTAGGTGGTAACTGTTGGCAACAGTGTTCAGAGCAACGTATGTTTCTGGCTAGGTTTTCAGAACCATCCATAACATTATACTTACATGTACTTTGCTCATATATCACACTTCCCTTTAGTGCGTCAGAGTGAATTTGGCTGTCTCTTCCATGCAAAATATTAATTAGCCTGGTTGAATGTGAGGAATTTATTTTTTGATTGGAATCAAAAGGGTGAAATTCCAAATGTGGAAACCTGAGCTGAGAACTTGGCATCGACCTATGGCTTAGATACTCACGTTTAGGAGGGACTTGCGCATACAGCAAAAAAGCTCTTGGTGCTCAATCCAGTCTGGGGTATGTTCAGACCAAGCTGTTCAGCCTTGGATTCTTCTGACATACGTTGTACAACTGTTTTCTGCTTGCTGAAGAGCCAGAAGCATTTGGTTTAAAGAGGTTCGGTTAAATTAGATGCTCCGAGTGCTCTGTAAGAGAGAGCCAAAACATGAAGGAAAACATATTAATTGATCTGTTTCCCCACTCTTCAGAAAACTGGACTTGAAGTCCAAACAGTACATATTTCTGTAGAATATACTTTGCTGAAGTATATGAAGACTTTGGTGAAAGTCCTTGCTGAAGTTACGTATGCTGCACACAAGTGCCAGGTGGATTACATATTTATTTTCACACAGCCTCTATGACTGTGTTTGATGTCCGTTTTTAATACAGTAAACATCTACAATAGATCTTAAAACCTTTTGAATTTAATACATGTTTTGTTTAGGAATATTAAATTTAATACTTTGACCTTACTGCTGCTCAGAAAATAGAGTTGGCTATCCTAAGTCCATCAATTTTATAGGAGTGTGTTATTTAGGATTTTACAATGGTATACCTTTTGTTAATAGTGAGGAACACTGTTTGTGGGGTTAGAGGTAGAGGAATGCATGTTGTAAGGTGTAAAATGATCATGTGTGAAACGACCAGTTGATGTAGGTACTTTGAAGACTTACGCCATCTCACTGATACCTGGCTGAAAACACAAAAGCAAATTTAGTTTTGGTTTTGCCCCCTGAAAAACATGGATATGGCTCTCCATTAAAGCCAGGTGCCTGACATCCAGATAGATTTAAAAAGGCAAATTTAGTTTGGATTGGGAACCAGAATGTAAAGTTTGGGTTACATAAAACTTGCTCTTTTTGGCTCTGATATGAATCAGTTTTAGCAATGCAGGATTAACAATTTCAGCCCTCTAATTTCTGCCTGTGATCACCTTTGACATTTGACAGTTTAAAAGCCTTGAGATCACGTATTTTTATAATCAGAACTCCCAGGCTGTAAAAGTAAGGCTGCTACCTCTGCTAACAACAGCTGCTGCACGTGGTGAACACATGTGCTGGCAGAAGCAGTGAAGGTCCTAGGTTCAAATGCCAGTATCAGGCTGAGGTAGCTTTTTGTTCTTTCTGCAGAGTGTCTGATTTGCACCATCATGCTGAGCCTGATTTATTTGTTTTAAAGGATGCCTCTGTGCTGTTCTGCTGGGAAAGGCCATGAGAAACCATAGCTGTTCTCTGCCACTCATTGTTAGTTTGACTGGAAAAAGAAAATCTTATTTTTTCCATCCTTTGCTTTGAGCTTGTCACTGGTAAAAAACATACGCAAGTTAATGGTTTGTACATCTTTCTTCTTTCAAGCTTGTTTTAACTCCATATTCAACTTTGTGTCCTGCTTGAAATCCTTAGTGGGAATTTCCTTTCAGTTGAAGGATGCTCACCTAACTGCCATTTCTGGTGAAAAGGATCCAGACCTCTCTGATATATTTAGCTCATATTTAACACAAACTGAAATAGCTGCCTTTCTGAAGCAACCAGTGGTTCCCTCTCATTGAGGTGCTCAGCACCAAACACTGCTAACCTGCTGTGCTCCTTAGCAAACTGCCCTGCAGTCACAATAAGCAGTAGTTAACAAGCACCCATTGGTGTCAGGTAACTTAGAAGGATCCAGAAGACAAATTAGGCAGTGAAGTCTCCGGAAATAATGACTTCCCTTGGGTTCCTTTACAAATTAATGTAATGAAGATTTTATTTATTTATTTATTTTTAACATGTGGGTTCCTTTGCCCTTGACACATATGATTGGTTACTAGAAGACACAGTGACTGAGTGCAGCCAAGTGGTAATAGCACATATCTGTGTAAACAAAAAAAATGAGTTCTCATTTATGTCTCTAGTAAACAAATGACCTGGTTGTATGGTTGTGTTTCAGTCATGCAGGGAATGATTACAGAAAAGTTATTTTCTGTAGCAGAAAGTAAGATGACTTTACAGCTATAGTTATTACAGGATTTTTGTCAAGGCAGTGAATAATTCTGCCTCTGTTAGGAAGATCTTCTAGAAATAGAAAACCAAAGTTGGGGGAGAATATACAAGGGGACAAAGGAGGAAAGAAATATTTAACCCATTTAAGTCAGTAGCAATGGCCTGCCATTCATTGCTGTTTGATCTAATCCCAGGCTGTATCTGGTGATGAGTAGAGTCTGTTCTACCAGTGGTTGACATTGACTGGCAAGGACAACTATTAAGAAAAATAAGAAAATAGGAGCTTTCATTTAAATCTCAATAATGAATTCTAATTCTAAACCAAGGAGTTGGGCACACACACATCATCCATTCTCTGCTGAGAAATCTTTTACACTCATTTCAGTTGGTAACGGTTTGGGGGGGGAAGGGGGCAGGAGTAAGGAAGGGGGAAGGTTTTCATTATTCATGTGAAAAATGAACTAATTTGCTCACATGCTTAGTCCTGGGGTTACTTATATTATGAAAAAGAATAGTTCATAAGGAACTGGCTTATTACAATAGGAGTGCCCTGAAATTTAAGCTGCTTAATTTTCTAGCTGTAACAGAGCATACTGTTGTAATCATCAGCCTGTTTGTATGTTAAGCAGCAACTCCTGAAGTAGGGATAAGACAAGGCGGGGAGTGGCTTTAAACTGAAAGAGGATAGATTCAAATTAGATAATAGGAAGAAATTCTTAGCTGTGAGGGTGATATAGCACTAGAACCGGTTGCCCAGGGAAACTGGCTGCCCCATCCCTGGCAGTGATCAGGACCAGGCTGGATGGGGCTTTGAGCAGCCTGGTCTAGTGGAAGGTGTCCCTGCCTGTGGCAGGGGGTTTGGAACTGGATGAGCTTTAAGGTCAATTCTAATCCAAACTTTTCTATGATTCTGTCAGATAATTCTAGGACTTGTGCTTTGGCCTTACAGCAGGGGCTGCAGCATGGGCTGTGGTTTGACATTCTTTCTGCTGGGGTGTTCCTCCTGTGGCAGCACTGACAGCTTTGGATCTGCAGCTCTGGCCCACATGCTGGCATGACATCAGATAATATTTGGTATCAGGTGAGAGACTGCCCCAGCATGAATTGAAGTACCAAAATTTACTGTGGAGTGCTTGAAGTGTCCCTTTTCCATAGTGCTGCAGTGAAAGCAGGGACACTATTGGATTTGAGACACTGATTTTACAGGCTTAGAGAAAAGGAGCCATACAGTTGCTTAGATTGATCAGCTCTTTTTCTGAGTACAGAATAAAGACAGAGAAAGAGAAAATGCTAGAATAAACACTTTATCCTACACTCACAGCAGTCTTTGTCCTCTTTTCTGCAACTAGAAGCTAAAACCATGATTTGAGTTCCCTCCGAGTAAGCTGTTTTTGTAACGCCCAGTTCCCTGTTCCTGCATGCTGCTGGCTGGAGCTTGCTCTGCTCCAGATTCCTGGTGTTGCAAATTCAAATTGTTGCTATGCATAGATCTTCAGGTAATAATATAGCAGAGCTTTTAAACATCCCACTTCACACAGGGGCAACAAAGTATGCCACCAGTGAATTGGTAGAATCTGACCCATCATTACAGGTTTTACCTAGAGCAAACATATTTATGTCTGTTTGAAACTGTTCATTCAAGTTTTATCCTCTTGAGTCTGAAAGGCATCAACAATGTACACCTCTATCTTTACCTCTGCTTTTGTTATTTATGTATTGGACTATTGAAGTGCTCTTTCTAGGACAACAGGCCTTAAATCTCTTTAAAATACAGGTTGAGCAGGATGCAGGAGCTGTTGCTTCTGTTTCCTTGATGTTCTTTTTTGATGCTACTGCTGTGTGTCTCTGAGGTTGTGTTTGGTCTTGCAGATGCTGTCGCTAGTTAACCCATGGGTACCTTCAGGTTATTTACACTTACATATGCTGGCTTTCCCTCTTCAGCTATTTTGGCCTGTAATCCTACAAAATTTTTCATAGCCTTGATTTTATTTTTTTTTACATTTATTTATTTTTTATATAGAAGCAGCTAGTCCTTATGGAGATTTATAAAAATCCTAACAACTGGAAATGCTAAGCTTTTAGAAATGATCTAGCATACCTGATTTTTCTGTACCCTTTTAAATTCAGTTCTGATTTATAGGAGATCATAGGAAGTTGAGGGAAAGGCAGAATTTCTGCATGTAAATTTTTTTGCGATACAGGAGCGAGACAGGGAAGTTGGGCATCTTATGGGGAATAATAGAAAGTACTGGGAAAGAGCAAGCCCTTGTTTGGGATCCAGTAACTGATAACTTCTACTGATTTTCTTACCCCGTAGCAAGAAGCAAGCCTGTCTTGGGTTCAAAGTGCACTTTGCAAACTCCCCTTTAGACACCAGGACTTGCCTTGGCTGGAGTCAACCTCCTGGCTTGTGTTTGCAAATTATGCTTGGGATTTAGGACTCAAAGCATGAAACAAACCCACTTGCTAAAAGTCCTGAAGTCTTGCTTGCTAATAAATTGATCTGTAAAGAATAATCACCTACCTGCAAAGTATGTAATGGATTTACATTGTGAAATCAAACTTTGGAAGTTTGAAGTTTTTTCGTGTTTGTGTGTGCATGACCAGCGTTGTTACTGGAAGTCAGATGTATCACAAAGAGAATGCATTTTAGGACAAAAACACTTTCAGACAAAAGCAAGGGCTTTTTAAGGACAGCACTGCAGAATCCTGAATTATTTCTAAAAAGGCTCCATTTTGTGGTAATGAAAAGTTGAAGAAGAAAGAAATCCATCTTGGCAGAGCAATCATATAAGGAAAGTACACCAAACGATGCTTTCTTTTATGTTTTCTTATAACCATCATAGCAGGCAAAGGCAAACACTTGTCTAATTTGATAAAATATCTTTAATTGCAGCAACTGTACTGAGGTTTGGGCTGGATGTGTAAGCTCTGTTTGTAATCATAGTTCCAGCCATGCTCCACAATCATCTCAAATCACTGCCAATTAGCATTTGTTAGTCTGTTGTTGCTTAATTCAGATGTTCTGGGATGTTTAGTTGCATTATTCATAACTTGTCTGGGAAAATACACTTTAAAGATGAGTACAATTACAGGATTTCATTGTGCTGTGATAGATTTCCCTGCCACACTTTTCAGTTATTCTAGTTGGTGTAGAAAGGAAAACTGTGCACAGTTTAGGTCCTGCATTTTGCTATTAGGAAATAGTCATTCCTGTTTGACAGAGAATTTTAAAGAGGGACAAAAAAAAATCAAAAGTGGTATTTTTTCTCACAACACTTTGGATTTGGGCTAAAAAAAAAAGAGATCAGGCATGTATATGCTTGTGGAGGACTGCCATAATCAGTGGTAGAAATGTTTAAAGCATTTTTAAATGCCAGTTATCAGAACTGAGTCTCATCTTCAGCTAATGGAAAGCTTGGATGGAACAGGCCACCTCTGTTCCTGCAGCAGGGCATCCAGCATTCTCTCCTGTTGCATGAAACAAATGGTCTAGCACAGCAGTGTTTGCCAGCATCTTGGGTTTTAAAAGTTTGTTGTTTGACTTGTTTAAACTTTGAGGCTGGTTCTTTTTCCTCTCTGCAGAATTTCATTCTTCCTTCAAAGCAGTTAATGTGAGCAAGTGCAAGTGATTGATGAATCTGTTTTTTTTTCCTTCAGATGATGATTCTGAGGAAAAATTCATACTAGAGAAGTGTGTTTAACAAGGGGCTTTGTTTGATTTTTGGTTTTGCATCTAAGTTTAATGAAATGGAATTTTTTAGTGCCCCAGTAACAAAAG
>NDXB01012219.1:0-37045 GCA_002631895.1 Agapornis roseicollis | reverse complement strand
GGGGTGGGGGGTGAAGGGGGGGTGGGTTTTCCCTTTTTTTTTTTTTTTTTTTTTTTTTTTTTAAGGATAAAAAGTAAGAAGGGGGCAATAAGCTGTGAAAGCACAAGTAATGCAGCTGCCAATGGACACAAGGGCAATGATGGGTGTCTTTTGGGAGTTCACACACGAAGAGTCTGTGCCAAACTCTCAGACAAGTTTGCTCTACTAATCAGACACTTGTTAATAACAGCTCAGATTTATGATACTTCATATCAGCACAAGAAGAAATATTCATCCTGTTATTGACTTTGTGGAGGAAGAAAACCTAATAAGGCATTAAAAGTGCTTAATCAATACATGTGTAGGACTGCGCTTGACTATCAGAATGAGCAGCTTTGTTTTCTATTCAGGCAGATAATTTATGGTTAGCACTGGAAGTGGTGTATGTAATTTATGTTTTAGAGACAATTACTGTTCAAAGACAACTGTTACAAAGCTCTTGCACAAAATGAAGAAAAAGACAAATGCAGTCTCTGGAGTCTGAGCATTGTGCTTGAAAGTCTGTCCAATATATTTGCTAATTATATATATATTATTTATATATATATTTACATATGATGTTGCTATCATGTATGGTTCTATACATTCATATTTATTACTTTGTGTCATAGCACTGAGTGGCCTTTAAATTTCAAATCAACTTTCTCTAGTTTCATGGGTTTTTAAACATATAGTTTTGGTTGCTGACCATCTTGGCCATAATTTAAAATAACAGCATCTAAAACTGTAACTAAGGAACTACCTATTTGCCAGATCTGTAGCACCTTTAAAAAAATTAATCAAATTATTTAGATCTATAAATGAGAATTTAAGTGTGCATTATAGTTTACAGACACTCACCTATAACACCCCCTTATAAAAGTGAATTGTGATACAGTTGCATATACACTCCTTTGTTCAAGTCAGGCATTCAGATATATTAAGAAACACATATAGATGCATTTAAGTTACACATTATAAACTGTGTTTAGGCTTTGATTCTAACCATTATGAGTGTTTTGTACCTGAATGTATTAGTTATGGGTTTTGAGGTTTTTTAATGAGTTTTTTGAGTTTGCTGTTAAATTTATATAAGCTGCTAGTGCCTGTTAGAGAGCATAATCAAACCTTTCTCTTAGATAATGATATTTAACATTTAGATATGAAGACAGGCTGAGAAAGTTGGGGCTGTTCAGCCTGGAGAAGAGAAGGTTGCATGGAGACCTCATAGCAGCCTTCCAGTAGCTGAAGGGGGCCTATAGGGATGCTGGGGATGGACTGTTCATTAGGGACTGTAATGACAGGACAACGGGTAATGGGTTCAACCTTAAACAGGAGAGGTTTAGATTGGATATAAGGAAGAAATTCTTTCTTGTTAGGGTGGTGAGGCACAGGGATGGGTTGCCCAGGGAGGTTGTGAGTGCTCCATCCCTGGGAGTGTTCAAGGCCAGGTTGGATGAAGCCTTGGGCAGGGGGATTGGAACTAGATGATCTTAAGGTCCTTTCCAACCCTAACTATTCTACGATTCTATGATTCTGTGATTCTTGAAATCAGACTATCTTCATCATAGCCTTCAGGAGAAATTCCTAACTGAGAAGGAGTATTATTAATGAAATGCTGTCTTCCTCCTAAATAAATATGTTCTCATTAGTTTGACCCCTAATTGAAGCATGGTGTGTTAGCCTAACACTTTAAAAGTAATCAAAATAACCTCCCCTCTCCAGGATGGTGGGCTTTGTTCTTGTTGTACTGCAATAATGATGTGAATGATTTTACAGATTTTATTCCACTTCAGTGATTCATTACAAATCCAGTGAGCTCTGACATGCATTGAAGTCAGCAGCTTATGGGTCAGATAACACAGTAGCTCCAAGGGCTGGTCACTGAAATGGCAAGTTTGCATGTGGCTGCATTAAGTAAAGTTGTTGTTGATAAACAGCTGATAAATATAGAAACCTTGGAAAATGGGTTTTATCACTTGGCTGCAGTTACAGGATTCTCTTTATCTTAAAAATGAGTATTTATATTAATGTATATTGCATAAACTTGTAGGTAAAATCTATTTTAAAATACTTTAACTTGTAAGCAGTTAGCTGGTGTGTCCCATAGATCTAAATATCCAAACTATTGCCAAAATGAAGTTGTTTGTTTTCCCACAATGGCCTCCCCTCGCACGTGGTTCCTACTCACTGCAGATGCTTTCTCTTTCAGCAAGTCCATCCAGTCATGCAGTCATGGCAGGCTTAAGCCTTGGCAGGTTTTTAAAGATAATGAATTCAGCCCCATGTAGAGGACCAGCAGAGCTGCAGCTTTCACCAGTAGCTCTGCACAGAGGTGTGGAGAAGAGACTTCTACCCTAATTCAAGGCCAGGTTGGAAAGGGCTTTGAGCAACCTGGCGTAGTGGAATGTGTCCCTGGCCATGGCAGGGGGGTTGGAACTAGATGAGTTTTAAGGTTCCTTCCAACCCAAACCATTCTGTGATAGTATGATATGAAAGTATTCCTGCTTTTCAGACTGATTTTTTTTTATTTCTTTTTCTTTGTCTACTTGCTACATTTGAGAGCTCTTAGTAGTGCACTTTGCTTCTGTTAGATTTAGAATCGGAATTACCAATGGAAAACTTTCTCCAATGTCTGCTTTTATATATAGTTTTCATTTATTTGTAGGAACTCTGAAATAACTTAGACTTGCGTAAAACTTGTTGAAGGGTTATTTTCCCTGGAGCTAAGGATCTCTCATTTGCTTTGCTGTGTGGTATTTTCAGACAGGGAGTGTACAGCATTAAACAAGAAGAGAGGGAAAGGGATTTGAATCAGTCCTTCTCCATTTGTCATACAGCTCCTAGATGCATTTAATTGGACAAAGGTGGTGTGTTTCATGAAAAAGGCATGATTCCCTACAAATCAAATACTTGACAAGATCTTTATACAGGAATACCTTTTCACATTCTATAATACTGCATGTACAGGGAGTGCGGGGCATAGGCACATGTCTACAATCCACGTTTTGGTGTACTAATGGCTTTAAAAAATGCTATGGATATTTTTCCACACATACGGTAGACAGATCATATATAAAGGTATTATCAAGTTAATCCTGATGATGTTTTTTTCAGTTTTTATTTCCTTAAGACTTTGCATAGTGGGACTGAAAGCTCACACAGAGTATGTCCTGTGGATGTTTTTGTGTTGTAACATTTGCTCTCTATATAGTTTTGAAGCACTGTAGTAGCAAACATCACTTGTTTCCTTTTTTTTTTTTGAAGCACCTACAGCATATCATTACAGATGGATTGATAGTCTTGATAACGTTGAACTTTGTCAGACCTAACATGACAGACTTATTATGTGTCATTTTTCTTGCTATAGGCAAATATATTTGCAACCTTGAGTGGCATTTAATATGGAAAGCAGACAGAAATTTATCATTTGTCAGAATTGGTTTTTTCGTGTGTTTGTTGGTTTGTTTTTTTTTTTCCTTTTAATTCTGACTATTCTGTTTTAGGATTATAGAGCAGCTGATTGTGGCTTATAAGAGCTATATGAACTGTCTTTTTACAAATGTAAACCACATTCTTTATTACTTCACATTCAGGTCCTTTATTTTAAAGCTTTTTGGACAGAAACAATATCTGACCTTTATTACTGAGTTGCATAAAACTGTTTGGCAAGGTACAGCTAATGGTGAAGGTCTTGTACAGGAGATGATACAGTGAAGGACACAGATGCATAGAGAGCAAATGTTCATAACATTAAGGTTAAAATTAGTATGTTTTCTACCAAGTGTATTTCTTCAAGTGCAAGTGATTTATGATAGGAATAAAGCTGTATCAAAAACTTATTTTGGTGTCTTAATATAAACTATAATTTCTGTGTTATGATGATAAGCTGTAAATAAGGTACCTGTTTTACAGACATGTGGATGAAAAGTGAGGTTTTCTGCATATGATAGAAAAAGCAGTGGATTTCTGGTGTAAGAAGCAGCAAAGAAATGGCTGAAAACATTTCATCAAAGGATGAAAACAGGTATTAAGGCAGAGACAAGGAAATCCAGGACAGAGCATTAGGAAGACAGAGATGAAAGAAGAAAGTGAGGTTATCAGTCATATAGCACTAATACTTTTGTGAGGGGCAAAACTCACAGGAGAACGACAGCATTTTATGCTGAAGAAAGAAAAAGACTTCTGATTGCTAATAGAAACACACTGCAATCAAAAAGAAAAACATTCTGTGCATTAGTATGCAATAGCACTCTACACTTCTGAATGTATTACATCCTAACGAAATCAAGAGGATAATGATTAGCTCCTCAGCTAGAAAGATTTTCTTCCAATATTTGGATCAAAATACAGACATTGGTTTTAATAAATTGGGTTGTATATTGTGAACCACATCACTTAGTATTTTATTCTAGGAGGTGCTGAGCACAGTAAAATAGTTCTCATTTTGTTTAAAAAATAAAAAGAGCAAGAGATTTTATTAGCTCTCAATACTGTTGGTATAAATAGAAGTTGAAAGTGTGGAGCAGGGTTATTATGTGGCTCATTACTGTTTATTACCACAAGGCACATCAAGATGTCTCCTAGTTAGAGGGAGTAAATCACTTGGAACATGCCTCTTTGGTCGATCTTCTGCACGATGCTTAGTGCTAGCATGCTTTCTTCCAGTTCTTTAAGGAATATGTCTAAAATCTGTTGCTTGTCATATGTTCTCTCCATCTCTTGCTGAAGAGAAGTGAACAGATGAATGTCTTATTTTGATATGATTTGTTTTTACATCTTGGAGAGAGGAGGGGAAGTGTTTTTCTTCTGAAAAGTTTCTGTCTAAATTGCATTCCCAGGAAATTGAGAAGAGCTTTGCTAACTTCACGCGAGTTAAAATTTGGCTAATTGTGTAGCTCAGAGATAACTGAATATTTTTTTAATATATCTTGCCAATGTTTTTCACTGTCACTGAGGACAAAGAAAATTTTGTTGTGTCAGTCATTACACTGAATTTAGAACTGGAAAGAATGAGATGGTTTTAGTGAGTTTGTGCCTCTTCAGCTGCACTTTAGTAAATGTTTGTGTTTCATGGTACATTTCTCTTTTGGCTTTTTAATAGTCTGAAACCTCCTCAAAAATGTCTTAATCTTTGCTTTTTAGCCAGAATTAGAAATGAGCTAGTAAAGTTAAGCTCAAGCTCTTTGAAGAACTAACAAACCTTGGTAAATCTTAGTCTTTAAGAGCTAAGGATTGCAGTTGAAAGGCCCTCACTTCTCTTGCATGAATGTGAAAGGTTTTGGGTTGGTTGGTTTTTGTTTGTTTGGTGGTTTTTGGTTTTTTTGTTTTTTTTTTTTTTCTTGTTTCTCTCTACAACACTGTATTTCTTTTCACCAGAGTCTAATCAGAAGGTTTTTAAAAAGCTGCATTTCCTCATTAGAGATGGGAAATGCCACTAGAATGAAGTAACTGCCTGCGATTTTTAGACATGATGATACTCATCTTCTGTTGCTCAATCTTTCTCCTCCTCTCTGCTTTTCTTGCTCTCTAGCCTGAACTTAATGTGTGATTTCTACTAGCACCAAAGGCCTTACAGATCTGAGATCTGCCACCTGTGTCCTTGTGCCAGGCTTTGCTAATGTGGTGTGTCCCGTTAGCCCTGTCTTTCCCCTTACCAACATGCTAAGCAGGTCTGCTCTGTCACCAAGTCAGTTCAAGACACACATCAAAACACTGAAAAAAGACACCTCAAGCCCATTATTCTTATGACGTTTCTTTGCTGTCCCTGCACTGATGGATTACATCTCTATGTGATATTAGCACTTCAGAGAGAGCAAAGCAAGCAAGAAAGCAATGGTACAAGTTTACATTCCTGAATATGTGAAATCAGTGAAGCAAATTCCTGCTGGCTTTGTTACATTTAGTGCCCTGTTTAACAAGTTTTCTAGTTTGGAAATATTTCCATACCATCTGTTGCCCTGATCCTGTTCAACAGAGCAGTAGTATGGGCCTGGTCATTTCTGACACATTTCCTCAGAAATTCTTATGCAGGGCTTTTATGTACATGGGTTAAAAAGCAAATATCTTTACTATTGATTTTTCTTCAACCATTGCCTGTTATTTATTTATGTGGTTCTTTAACATTCTGCATGTATAATTTGTAAAGTTCTATTTTTGCGTGCCCGCAAGCACTAATTTGATCAGGTGAAAAAGTAGGGTGTGTAGATACTAGTGCACACATATCTAAAGGCAACAGGACCTTAATTGATTCAAAATACTACCACCTTTGAGAGTTTTCTCATCTGCCAGAAATGCTAGAAGCAACCTAATACACAAGGAGCCTGGTGGAAATGAGAGTATAAAGATTGTTCTTGATCCTGTTGCACAGAGATAGGGAGTTTATGAGTTGGGTAGAGCCTGCAGCTGGAGCCAGATGTATTCTGTGGCTTATCTTGTGCAGAAGTGAGGGAGTAAAATCTCCCCATTGCACCTCCTAGTTGAGTTGGGGGGCACAGTGACATAGGTGGCAGTCACTGCTCCTTTGGTTGCTTTCAGGGTCCTTAGCTATACTTCTCAGTAATGCTCTCATTTTGTTACATCAGCATTATACAGTATTGTCCTCAAATAACCAGGTAACATGGTCAATGTTGACTCTTTAGTGCTGCTGTTCACTTTCTTCTGACAGATATAAATGAGTGCAGCATGCAGAATGGTGGCTGTCATGACCAATGCTGTAATACTGTTGGCAGCTACCACTGCAAATGTCCAGCTGGCCAGAATCTCGAGGAAGATGGAAAATCATGCAGAGGTAATGTTTTGTATTTGTACTGTGTTCCACTGCTATTAAGAAATCAGAAAAGACATTGGAAAGGAAAAAGAAATGTTAGTTTTTATCTGGAGCCAGCTGAAGAGCATATACATAGACTTGTCAAGAGTGCAGATCTTCTCCTGTCTGGATTATGAAGATATAAGAACACTTCAAAAGGTTGGGATTTTGTTTCCTTTTTTGAAGGAATGTTATTACTTAACCTGGATTGGCTGTGCCATGTTCTGATTATGGAATTTCCATCATCAATTTAAAAACTTGAACGTGGATATGTTTGATAACATTTCGTCTGTCTCTAAAACAAAATGGTTCTTATCCAAAAATATGCATAAAGCATTTCAATGCAAAAAGCATTTCAATCACAGTTCCACAGCTAGAGATTAACTGAATAAAAAAGGATTTAAAACCACATGATATGTAAACCCATTTGTCTTCTTCCTAAAGGAAATGTAAGTCTAGTTAGTGCGTTTCTTTCTAAAAGCTTGATTTTGTGGAGAAGCAAAACATGACATAAGCTTATGTTGGAACACTTGATGAATTTTGGTTAGACTTCTTAAATATAGACTGGTAAACACAGACTTGGTGTAACTAAGCCCATCTGATCTGTTGACCTACAATCACTACAGATTTGCATAATCAGATAGTGCAAAAGATAGAGGAGATAAGGTGTAAAGTAACCAAAGTGTACTGTATTGCAGGTCAGAGCAGTTCCTTCTTCTTGAACTCTGCTCTAACATAGGTAATGAACGTTCACTGCTGTATGATCTTGTATGCACTGGCTGGTGCCTGGATTGCACCCTCAGTTGCATTTCATTGCCTTAAGTATATCATTAATGGTTTTGATTATCTTAAGATGAAAGGAACTAGACAGGCTTTTGTGAGCTGTATTCTTACCTTTTCACAAGAGACCATCTTCTCTGGCTTTTTCCAGTTGCATAGTATCTCACAGATTTCTTAGGGTTTGTATAAAACAATGTCCTTTTTGGCTGCGATTGTATGCTACATCCTAACTTTGTGATTTATTTGGCTGCACTTCCTTTTTTCACTAGAATACGATGGAATTATTTTCCACAGCAACCTGTCATTTGATATCCAACTTGACAGTGTAAATAAGCTGTAGATGGTTATTTTGTTTTGATAGAAGCTTTTCATTCTGGTCCTTCATGCTTTCATTTTGGCCTTTTGAGAACCCAAGCCAGAAATACTATTATTCACAAATTCCTGCTACTTAGAATCATAGAATAGTTAGGGTTGGAAAGGACCTTAAGATCATCTAGTTCCAATCCCCCTGCCATAAGAAGGGACACCCCACACTAAAGCATGCCACCCAAGGCTTCATCCAACCTGGCCTTGAACACTCCCAGGGATGGAGCACTCACAACCTCCCTGGGCAACCCATTCCAGCATCTCACCACCCTAACAGGAAAGAATTTCTTCCTTATATCCAATCTAAACCTCCCCTGTTTAAGTTTGAACCCATTACCCCTTGTCCTGTCACTACAGTCCCTAATGAAGAGTCCCTCTGCAGCATCCCTATAAGCCCCCTTCAGCTACCGGAAGGCTGCTATGAGGTCTCCATGCAGCCTTCTCTTCACCAGGCTGAACAGCTCCAACTTTCTCAGCCTGTCTTCATACAGAAGGTGCTCCAGTCCCCTGATCATCCTCGTGGTCCTCCTCTGGACTTGTTCCAACAGCTCCATGTCCTTTTTGTGTTGAGAACACCAGAACTGCACACAATACTCCAGGTGAGGTGTCATGAGAGCAGAGTAGAGGGGCAGGATCACCTCCTTCGACCTGCTGGTCACACTCCTTTTGATGCAGCCCAGGATATGGTTGGCTTTCTGGGCTGCAAGCGCACACTGCAGTCGGTTCATGTTCATGTTCTCATCGACCACCAACCCCAAGTCCTTCTCGGCAGGGCTGCTCTGAATCTCCTCTTTGCCCGATCTATAGCTGTGCCTGGAATTGCTCCAATCCAGGTGTAGGACCTTGCACTTGGCATGGTTAAACTTCATGAGGTTGGCATCAGCCCACCTCACAAGCATGTCAGGGTTTCTCTGGATGGCATTCCTTCCCTCCAAGTGTATCCACCGAACCACCCAGCTTGGTGTCATCGGCAAACTTGCTGAGGGTGCACTCAATCCCACTGTCCATGTCAGAAACAAAGACGTTGAACAAGACTGGTCCCAACACCGATCCCTGAGGGACACCACTTGTCACTGGCTTCCAGCTGGACACTGAGCCATTGATCACAACTCTTTGCGTGCGGCCATCCAACCAGTTCTTTATCCACTGAGTGGTCCACCTATCAAATTGATGTCTCTCTTACCTTTTGTTTTTTAGACTGGCTGGTAATATGGCTATGAACAGGCATATAGGTTCATACACTGATGACGTCTTACTGCTATCAGATCTGTGTAAAAGTTGTCCAAAACCTGGGTTTTTGAAAGAAGGGATCCTACTCATTATCATCCTAAATTGCTCAGCATGCAGAAGTCCTGTTTCCTTTAAAATAATTTTGTGTAAGTTAACTTAGTGTTCATTCTGCACAATTCTTTTATTCTGAAAATATACTTCAAATTCTAGTATTTTGACATTCTTTAAAAACTCAGAGTTTAAGATGTTTGATTCTAACCAGGAATTACAGGAGCATATAATACAAGCTTGTTTTAAACCACTTTTTAAAATCTTCAGACAAAAATGGAAACTTACAATAAATTGGAAATGCTCAAGTCATGGAACAAAGTGAATGTAGCAGTGACAGTAATTACACCTCAATTTTTGTGAAGATGATAATGATGAAAAATGTATCTTGGAAGGCCAACTTGAGCTGACCTCTAGCATCAAATGTTACAATATAAGTAACTTAGTGGTTGATTACTACTACATATGAGAAAAGTGATCTTCCAAACAAAACTCTGTATGCTGCTGGAAAGTGCTGGTTTTTCAGGATGTAATACTGGATTGGTGTTTTATTGATGCTTCTTCATTGCTCAGAGGGGTCATTTTGCAGATGAGAGTAAAACAGCCTCTCATTCAGGTTATTCAGCATCTTTAGAGGAATAAGGCTTACAGTTGTTCTGGGTAGTTATATTCTTTCTCTCTTTATAGCATCATTGTACTTTATGTTACCCTCTAGGCCAAACTCAAACCTTAAATAGATTTGTACTATTGTTTTGCTCCTGTTATCCATCTCATGATTGGTTTTATTTCACTGGTGACTGAAATGATCAATGGATGTACAGGTTTTTTATAAAACAAGGTACAAATATGGTGTGTCATTAAAAAAGCACCATGGAAGTAGCACAGATTTTATTCAAAAAGTCATTATTAGTGCGAAGATTGATCCTGTTTTTCAGACAAAAAAATACAAATAGAACTTCTTTCAAAAAGGGAAGACATCAGGAAATATATATATATAAAAATATAAAAAAAAAAGGTTTTAGCTATTTGTAGCTGTTTAATGCTAAAGAAGGGAAAGTGGATAAAAATTCACTACTCCCAACAACATAATGAAGTGTACTTCTGATTTGATCAATAATAGCTGAGGGTTTTGTGAGCAATTTTAGGAGACCCAAAGTCCTAATTTCACAGCTGGAGTGAGCTGAGGATGCCCAGCATCACTGTCTTCTGGGTTGTCAAAAGTGTGTGCAAGACACAAGGCTCCATGAATATGCACAAGACAACACCATAAAATAGGGAAAATAATACAAGTTATTGCTATCAGCATTGACTAAATCTTCCCTTTCTCAGGTGGCTCTGCAGCTGATAAGAGCCACATGGGGAAGGGGATAGCACAGCACAGCCTGGGACACCCCATACTCCTTCCAAAGCTTGTAAGGAGCTTTCTGTCAGGGTGTATCATTCAGATGATGTGATATATAAAGCCTTACCTCATTTCAGTAAGGGATACTTACATCAAGAGGTAAGTTGTAGTAAGGGAAAGGCAATGCCAGCCAGAGCAGTGAACTGATTAGCCTTTTGAAACTAATTATCTACATGTTGTACTGCAGATTTTACTCTTCAGTGTTCATAGACAGAATTTTGTTTTCTTATCTGATGGAGAAATATTCTCTGGCAGATAGTTGCATAGGCATTACAGATTTTGACTGAAAGCTCATGCTTACCTCTCCCTTTTCACATGTCTGATGGAAATTAATGATGAGAAATTATGTGGATTTAAGTCATTGCACAAATAATATGACAAATTAGTATATGACATTTACACATGTATGACTATCAGCCTGATTCTGTGCACTGTGGGTCTGTACCAGCATTCAGTGTTTCGTGAGAGAGTGTCTGTGGGTTAATTTGCTCAGAAAAGTGTAACTTGGTCTCAGGAAGGGAGAGGAAATGTGTGTGTGTGTGTGTGTGTGTGCAGTACTTCCTTATTTGATGAGCAGAGGTACCACTGATGACTTATGTCAGTGAGGTGCACTGTGAGACATATGAATATTCTTATTTAGTATTTTATACTAACATAAAACAATTCTAATCAAACATCACAAGAAAGCAGAAATGGTATTTTCTGAACATAAATAACATTTTAAAACTCAGTTATTGGCACAAGTCAAGATCTGTAAGGGATGCTGAGGCTGTAACTACAAAAGCATGTTTTCACACATGAATAAGCTCCAGAAGTCAAATGAAAAAGGGTTGTGACCTTATATTAACCTTCTTTGGTCAACTGTCATTTCTTATTTATATGATTATGCTCTCATCTGTCAGGAAAACTGAAAGAAGTTAGAGACAAATGAAGTCTTATGATTAGCTGCTGATGAGAAGGAGCTTATATTTTACTGATTAAAGTAGTATTACAGTGGCTGTAACCCTATCCCCAGGGGCTTTGTTCAGACCTTGGAGCCCAGGTGAGTTTCTTGACTTTTGCCATAGGGACTTTTGGGGCAGCTTTATCCAGATCCAGTGTTTGACTTTGCAAGGCCATTGCTGTTTACCCCAGTAATGTCAGAGTCATCAGTGTCGCTAATTAGCCTGATCCCAGGTCGGATAGAAACTCTCTGAACACTGGTGACACTGAAGAGTTAATAGCTGGGCTAAAAAGAATATTGAGGGAATTGTCTAAGAGAAAGAAAGTGCTTATTAAAATTACTTCAGCATTTATTCAGCCTGTAAGGTTTGAGCTGTAAATTAGTCTTGTCAAACTCTCTTTTTGTTGATACTAATTCTGCATTTGAACTGGTTTCCTTGCCCAACAAATCAATGCACAAGGCTTCTGCTTTTTCATAGGGGAAAAAAAAAAAAAGCCCGAAGGACATAATATCATGAACATCTAGGGAAAAGATGAGCAGGTCTTTAATATTTTTTTATTTTTTTTATTTAATAGAACAGAAGAAATTAGTGCACTGGAGGGATTCAGGATGTCTTTTCATTATCTTATCTCAGAAGGTTGCATTTGACTTGTAACATTATGGCACACCATGACACAGTTATGTTCAGGAGCACTTCCAGTAGAAGGAGAATTAGGAAAATGAATTATGTTTTACAAAAAGACAATTATGTCAGTTCTGATTACAGATGCAACAAGTACTCCTCTGCATGAGCTCAAATCTCAGAGAAATCAAGTGAAAGCACTCATAGATGAGGTGAAGCCACCCATCCTTCATCTTTCTCTATCTCAAAACCTTGTCTTGAGATACATAGAATCATATGATTTTTAGGGTTGGAAAGGACCTTAAGATCATCTAGTTTCAACCCCCCTGCCATAAGCAGGGACACCTCACGCTAAAGCATGCCACCCAAGGCTTCATCCAACCTGGCCTTGAACACTCCCAGGGATGGAGCACTCACAACCTCCCTGGGCAACCCATTCCAGCATCTCACCACCCTAACAGGAAAGAATTTCTTCCTTATATCCAATCTAAACCTCTCCTGTTTAAGTTTGAACCCATTACCCGTTGTCCTGTCATTACAGTCCCTAATGAAAAGTCCCTCTGCGGCATCCCTGTAGGCCCCCTTCAGCTACTGGAAGGCTGCTATGAGGTCTCCATGCAGCCTTCTCTTCCCCAGGCTGAACATACAGAAATAAAATCAGTTGCATGAACTGTATGACAATTATCTAATTATTTGTAACTGAATTACTGTATCCACTTAGTGTGCACCTTAGAGAATTAGGGGAGTGGACAACTCCATCTTGTGACCTTAATAGACCTTGGGTGGAAAATATTGATTACTAGGATATTTTAATGTGCTGGGTTTTTTACAGCCATTCAGAAAGGAAGAAAAAAAGGAATAAGTAAAATTTAAAAAAAAAATAAATGTGAGACAAAGTAGGACAAAACCTAATTTCTGATATTTCCAACCCTGTCATTAGGTGCTCTCATAGGTTCTTTTAGCAAAGTCATTAAACTCCTCAAGTATTTAAGTTTCAGAATATGAAAAAGCTGTGAAGCACTCTGTCAGAGGCCAAGGAATAAACATTTACTTCTCCATTACCTTATACATCCAGGATAGTGGTAGATACTTGATCATTTGAAGTCAATTCAACCAGAAGTAATGCCTGTTTTTACATTTAAATACTGTTTATCTGTGGTTGCTCCTACCTGTCAGATCAGTATCTTTAGTCACAAATAGCATAAATACTGCCTTTGATTTCAGATCCCAGTTGATAAAAGCAAGGGTGCCCTTATTCCCTGTATAAGGGGAAATACATTAGCTAAGATTAAGGGTTAATTGTTCATTTTAAACACTACTTAGCATTATGCAGTTGGACTTCTGTGGTTTTCTGGAGACTATTTGATTTAGGCAGGAGAACTGTGTGGTGTTGGTGTATGGTTGCAGAGAGGATCCAGGCAGAAACTACTGAAGATATGCTTTACTACATTTGCAAACGCTGCTGGAAATGCAATTTTATTTATATTCCTGAGCAATTATTTTGGAAATTACGGATTCTTGTTTCAAAGCATTTGTATTGGCTCTTGAGGACAAACAAACACTGGAGGTTGTTTTTCTGACCTTTCTTACCTGCTCCTGTGCTGCATTTGGAGCCAGCTGGGATCAATAGCTGTGAGAAGCTGTTGCACTCTCCAAGAAAAATAGTGTCATCTTTCTGCATTTGTGTCTTTGTGGTAGTACTACAGTGAAAAATGTGCTCAAAGTAACTAGTAAAAATTACAAGAGATTCATAATAAAGGTAACATTAACTGTAGGTTATTGGATTTTTAGATTAATTACCTGAATCCTGATTAATGGCAAGCCCAAGCAGGCAGGGACCTGAGCTGAATTTTGGCAGACTCATTTGAGGCGCACAGCAGCTGTCAGCACGTAGCAAATGCCATGGGTTGGTTTGGTCAGTCCCCTCTCATTTTGTACACTTTCCTAAGCCTGATCCACTCAATTACATGCTGCGGACATACAAACCCTTTTAGTCTTATTAAAATGTAGCATATACCAAACTCAGCAAAATCACAGTCATTTTGTCTGACCTGTGTCTCTTCAGTCAGGGAAGACTAGACCAGAACAGACGCTTTGGCCTATTTTTTGAGCACATACTTGGCAGTCTTCACCAAAAGCAGTATCTGCTCTGATAATTGTGCTGCTGTTCAGGGGCTGGGGGNTCTTCAGTCAGGGAAGACTAGACCAGAACAGACGCTTTGGCCTATTTTTTGAGCACATACTTGGCAGTCTTCACCAAAAGCAGTATCTGCTCTGATAATTGTGCTGCTGTTCAGGGGGGGGGGGGGGGTGTTATTATTATTTTAATTGCATTTGTTTAGGTTTTTCCTAATTCATGTTTGACTATTGCTCAAGTCTCTCCACTCCTCTCTGAGACACCGAGCAAAGACGGCTGTGAGCTAACCCACGCGATTTCTCACATCTGATATCCCTCAGGGTAGATGAACTAGCAGTTATGACAGCTTCTCCCAAAGTGAGTATTGCCACTGAAAAGTGAGCTCGTTTATCCCAGATGCATGTTTTTATTGATTGAAGCTGAGAACAGGCACAGTCAGTTTTCACTCACTTTTTAAGCAGAAGTTGTATGCAGGCCACTTGGGTAGAAATGACTGGTGTCAAAGGCAATATCCTAATCTGAAGCTCCAAAGCAAGAGCAGAAGGAGTCCTACTTGCAATTGCAGCCTTGGTTCTTGGGGGCAGACTGGGGCCTTTTATATTTCAAGAATTTAGTGATTATTTCAGGATAATCTTGGTAAACCTCCCTTTCCATGGAGGAAACACTCTGCTTTTTCAGTGGAGGAAAAATGAATTTTTTTCCCTGGAGGATTTTTTTTTGGTGTCTAGAGTTTTCTTTTTGAATGCTTAATTCAACTACAGCATTTTAATAACAGCCTTTTGCATAAACTATGTAACTGGCAGTTTAATTTTCAGGTTATGTGAGGATTACACAGGGTTGAATGTAGTGCAGTATATCAGCACGTCACACGTTTCTGCTGCTGCGCTCCAAAGCAGCGTGTTTTTTAAAAAGCACAGTATTATTCATAAACCACAGAAAACTGGCACCCCGTTCTACATTTCAGTTATGAGTTGAATTATTAGTCAACTGATCTAACATGGACTGAAAGGGAAGAATTGTTTGTAGATGACACAGGCCTTCCAGATAACAACAAATGAAGAGTCCCATCCCTATGGCATCTGCTGGTCTAGCCCATATGGCGCTAGAAAGCTCACTGTGTGTCACAGCTGATTATAGACTCTGCACATGGGCTGCTTCCCCAAGGCTTTCAGCTCCCTAGTCTTCCTCCAGGATCTTTAAAGCCTCACATGGGTTCTACCAACTGGAAGGAAAAATAAAGTGCGAACTATAACTTGCTATTATCTTTGGAAAGGAGCAGTTGAGTAAAGTGCAGGGAGAATGGCAGTCATCCCCTTCATGGGCTCGCTGTGTCTGACTCCAGCTCTTGCAATTGTGAGTTTCTGCAGAAAGTTGGACATGAACAAACATACCAGCCTGAAAAGTTTTTTTTGTTCACACTTCTTGATGCATAAAGCTTTATTGATCAGCTTTTGACAATGAAAACATTTAAGGTTGGGAAATACTATAGTATTTGCTACACCACTCAGAGATTTGAAGTTTAATTAATGTAAGAGCTTTGAATAGTCAGATGAAAAGCACTATGTAACTTTATAAAAAGCCTATTATTGTCCAGCCCTAGAAATAATATGACAAAAATGATAGACTGCAGTACAAATATGTTTTGAGATATTTCTAGAGCTCTGATCAGTTTATATCAGCTAGTTTCTAGCATTTATGACTACCTCTGAAAGGCCAGTTATAGAGATTGATAACATTCCACTGGGCTGATTGACAATAATTAGTTTATTTTAAAGGAAAAGAAAGAAGCATGGTATTGTTGCAGCTGACTAATGTGTATTAAAAGCTAGGTAATCTTTTCCACAATTACAGAGATACAATTATTACCATTGTCAGAGAAGAAAATACACTCTTACTTTTAAGAATCATTGTGTAGGAAGAGCTTTGCAAGCCTGAAATTGAAGCTCTGGTCATGGTCTCCAAAATTATGGCTAGTAGTGATTTTATGCAGAAACAAGACTTTTGAATACTTAAATTATAGCTTGCTTGTAGCAAGGTATTTAGCAGCAAATACAAGCATCTTATAAACAGCACATGAGTCATCTTGTTCATTTTAAGCACATCGAAAATGTAAATTGCAGCTGAATTATCCTTGTGTAGAGAGGCAAGGCTTAGAACCTTTAGCTCATACTTCAAATGGAAATTATGAAAGGAAAAATGTGTACACTTGCCTTTCAGTGGAGTATTGTGCAGGGCAACTACTGGTTTTTCTATATCTTTACTTACAGGCTACATAAACAAGGACTAACTAGATACAGCTATAGGAAGAAGTATAGCTCCTGAGCGGTGTTTAAGTTCCTCTTTAGAAGCATTTAACACCTGTCTTCACTAGGACAACTAATAGAAATCCCATTTTTATTGAAATGCACATGGACTTTACAAGCCACCTGATATATCTTTAAAAAGCTTTAAAACAGTTTGTGATAAAATCTAAACCAAACAGAAATCTGTCAGCTCTGTTCAAAGCAGTGGCCCAAAGGAAGCAATGCAGACATGACTGTCAGCAAGATAGCAACTGCTGGGAGAGCTACACTTCCTTATTAAAAGATCAGTAGTGTGATCAACATCGTATTGGATTACTCAGACTTCAATTACATGAGTACCTGAGGGCTTTAACTAAGATTTATTAGAAGACCAACTTGAAATAAACCTGCTGTTGTTGCATACCAGATCTTTGAAAGACCCACCTGAGAACTTTGTTAACAGTTACTATTCCAGAAGATACTGTGTCAGCCAAGGAATTATATATATATATATATACGTATGTTTATATATATATATAAGCAATTTCAAAACAATAAAAATGGAGCAATCAAGTGATTAATTTGATGTCATTTTTAATCTTGGGAAGAGGAAAAAAAGGAGAAGGAAAAATATCTTCTGTGCCT
Source organism: Agapornis roseicollis (assembly GCA_002631895.1). Classification (NCBI taxonomy): domain Eukaryota; kingdom Metazoa; phylum Chordata; class Aves; order Psittaciformes; family Psittacidae; genus Agapornis; species Agapornis roseicollis. The sequence continues at coordinate 19,764 of NDXB01012219.1, read as the reverse complement.
GGTGACATGTTCATTAGGATCCAGCTCTGGAAGCTGGTATGAACAGGTTTGGGATGTGTTAATGCCACTACTGTCTTTTTGTGGTTGAATCTTGGCAGTCACAACTAATATTACTATATAACTAATATAGAATAGTTAGGATTGGAAAGGACTTTAAGATCATCTAGTTCCACCCCCCCTGCCATAAGCAGGGACACCTCACACTANAGATCTTTGAAAGACCCACCTGAGAACTTTGTTAACAGTTACTATTCCAGAAGATACTGTGTCAGCCAAGGAATTATATATATATATACGTATGTTTATATATATATATAAGCAATTTCAAAACAATAAAAATGGAGCAATCAAGTGATTAATTTGATGTCATTTTTAATCTTGGGAAGAGGAAAAAAAGGAGAAGGAAAAATATCTTCTGTGCCTGGTGACATGTTCATTAGGATCCAGCTCTGGAAGCTGGTATGAACAGGTTTGGGATGTGTTAATGCCACTACTGTCTTTTTGTGGTTGAATCTTGGCAGTCACAACTAATATTACTATATAACTAATATAGAATAGTTAGGATTGGAAAGGACTTTAAGATCATCTAGTTCCACCCCCCCTGCCATAAGCAGGGACACCTCACACTAAACCATGTCACCCAAGGCTTCATCCAACCTGGCTTTGAACACTGCCAGGGATGGAGCACTCAATATATGTCATAAGGAAGCAAAGGAAGAAAATCTGTATTATGTTCTAGTTTTTCTCACTGGCGATTTGTGTTGCAGATCAGCCTGGAGCTCTGATAGCTCCAGTGGGGGATGGATGCTTGTGGTGACTTCTTGATGAGGCACCTAATGAAGTAGTGGCTATACAGCAATGACAGTGAACTAGTTTTTACAGAAATGGGGTGGATTGTGTTATGGTCTCATGTAAGTGAGATTGGAAGAAAGATGGAACTTAGTGGCTGCACACTGTGTTTTCCCTCCCTGTCTTCCTAGTCCCTCACAGTCATGTCACTGCAAGTGCAATGCCAGCGTTACATGCATTTCATGTGTTGAGCATTACAGTTCTGACAGGCAATTGCTCCTCCGAAACCGTTTACTCCCAAGATTGGCTTATGTTCCAGTCAGTTTGCAAAATGAATCTATCCATGTCATGTTTTAAAGCTTTTTGCCAACCCAATAGGACTTCTGTCACAAATAGCGTTGATGTTTCTAATCAGCAGAGCATATGTACTGTAAGATGGAAACATCAGATTATGATGTTATGACTGTAGTTTTCTTTTGCGTATTTTAACTCCTGTGTGTGGAAAAGACATTTCTCTATGCATTATATTGTTGTAAAGACACTTGCCGAGCTCAGCAAGCGGGCATTAATATTGCTGCTAACAAAAAAAAAAAAAGATACTCTCATCAGTTCAGTCATTTCTGTCTTCATATTTCATAACTGTTTCTTCCAACTGTCATATCCTGCCAAGAGAATATGCTGATGGCCGAGCATATAAACCTCCTTAGTACATCCCAGGTTTGTATCTGTGCAAGGAGTTTTGGCTGTATCATGCTGTTGCTTATTAAGTGCATCTCCTCATAGAGATCCTTTCCTCCATTGCCACCCACCTACTTCCCAGCATGGCATGACTGAATTGTGCTGGGGAACTGTATTTAAAAATTAATAGCCCTGTAACAAATTTTCCTTGTGCTATTCTGTGACACATCAGTAAAACTTGCAGGAGTGTTGCAGTAAAGCTGCTGATGCTGGTGATCTCAAAGCCTTTCTGCTAAACAGAAATTACATGAAACTTTAATTATTGTGTTTCAGCCTGCACTGCTGTGGTGCACAGGCAAAACATCCTCTTCCAACTTTACTGGTTACAGCTGGTACATTCACTCCTTTTCTGCAGGAAACAGTAAAATTAATGAGGCTGTCTTCAGTACATAAACATTTTTAAAGATCATAAATTACGCATTTGTCTGGATTGTTGTTCTTCAGATTGTACTCCCTTGTTGCCTCATGTGGTCATTCACTTATCCTGGCACCAGTTTTCTACTGACAGTTTGTCCATCTGCATGGGTTTCATATCAATGTGAATTGGAGTCATCAAGGGTGTACAGCTGCCAAAATATCTGTTAGAATAACTCTACTGTGGAGGCTGGTAACTCTATCAGTTTTTGGTTTTGGCTTTATTTTCCTGAGGTGCTGTGTGCTACTCCAAGATTCAGAAATGGATCATTCTTTTTTGTTCTAAAGACTAAGAGTGGAGAAAAATGTTCAGATCTGCTTTGTGAAAAGATGGAGAAAAGGATTGCTTTGCAGCTGTGTGAAAATGTCACGGTGTTGTCTGAGGTTGGTCCATGAAATTATCATGTTCCTTACTTTAATTCTATACCCTGATTTTCTTGCAAAATTATCTGATTTCAATAGCTCCTTTAAAGTCATATATAGAGGTATATGCCTCTGTGTGTATATTTCATGAAGAATGCCTTGAAACTCTAATTAGGGCTGCTTGACTCTAAAGCAGTTTACATATCACAGGCTTACACAGCTATCAAACAGATGCTGCTGCTTTTTTTTTTTTTTTTTTTTGCATTCAGCTGACATTTTCATTTTCTCTGCATATTTTGAGGACTGAGCAGTGATGTGTTTTGACTCCTGAGGCTACAGACGATATCAAAATGAGGATTAGAAAAGAAGCTTTACCTGTCAATTAAGTTGTTAAGCTTGTCCTCCACAGCGTCTACACTTTCAAATGGCCTGCTTATTGAATTTGAAATAGTTTTCATTCTTGACTTTGTTTAAATTGAATGGACAGTTCTAATTATAATTTTCAGAGTTTTCAACTGCAACATATGGTTTGCACATAGAGTTGTGGATGAGGGGCTCTTGGCTGTTTATTGAGCTAAACCACTGTTAAATATTTCGGGAAAGATTGGCATATCAGGCATTGAACGTAAGCAGAAATTGGCAGTACAAATATTGGCCATTTTTATATTTTTGTGTCACTCTGTCTAGGTGATACACTCTTGAAGGACGTTGAAGAAATGAACTGTGGTTGCGGGATCTAGTCATTGTCAGGGAACAAGTCACCACTTTCAATGGCTGCATTGTGCCAGTCTTCACATGAAAGTGATATTAAAAAGAAAAAAAAAAAGTTAAAAAAGAAAAAAAAAAGTTAAAAAAAAGTCTTAGAGCATCTTTTACCCTGATATCTTCCTCCCTCATCCCAACAATGAGTTTAAATAACCACAATCTTTGTCAAATAAGTGTTGTTCTTTGAAATTATTTGCAGCCCCCTCTAAGAGGGTTGCATGACACCTCACAGAAGTATATTCATGTATTTATTCTCCAATAAGGCCAGTGAGAAATCGGGAAATTAAGCTCAGGTCTTTAAGACTTGATTGGTTCCCTTTCAGTGCTTTTACAAGTCTCCTCCTCTAAAGCAGGTTATAGGGCAGCTTGCACTGGGCTTGTGTGCTAGAAGCAGCTCTCTGCCTTTCCTCTGCTGCTGTTCCTGAATGTCCCCAAAAAGCTGTACCTCAGAGATGCCTCTGTTCTTTTTCCCTCTCAAAACCATTCATCGAGAAAGGCATCTCCCTTCAGAACTAGACATAAATATTTATTACTGAATACAGACATAGTCCCACAGATGACTCTGCTGTTCAGCATTTCACAGTGACATAGTCTCTGCCCTTTTGTGTTCAGATAAACCAAAGGTGAGACAGTTGAAACATGACCTAGATACAGCTCGAAGTCATTGAAGCTACCTGGAAAAACATCTGAAATGTAGTGCAAGTTACCAATGACAGGGTAGAAGATTCCTTTCTGTAATGTGACTGAATCACTGGGGAGGTCTAAAGGAAGGTGACAGACTGAAAGGCAGTGAAGCCGGTGCAAAAAGCTGTGGTTTTGGTTTTTTATTTTTTAATGCTGTCAATTTTCAGGGGAAAGTAAATAATCAGATAACTTGGAAAGCCTGTTTCTGTGCATGGCTAATTGGATAGCCTTGCTGAAGTAAGTGGTGGTGCAAGCTGCTTTGTCCTTAATCCTGAGCAAAGGAGAAACATGGTGCAGAAACTCATTGCTCTAACAAGGGTCCTCTTTCATTAGGGAGTTCTTTTGCAGGGACTAAATTGGGTAAGGGATCTCTTAACCTATGCCTTTTCACCAATCTCTTATCAGATGTGACGTGCTCCTTTCAGTATTGTTTACTGAAGCTATTCTGTTAGTTAACTTTATTGTAGCAGGCTTGCCTCAGTCACCTGTGACTTACTGAAATTTAAGTAAGCTTCAGCAGTGATTGAAGCTAACCTGACTAACTTCGAACCGTAGCAGACAATGGATGCTCATGTAATCCATCGGAGGACCTAGGAAGGGCAGAAACAAATAACCTAGGAGAAAAAATAAAAGCCTAGGAGTGCTATCAGTTCAAAATGGCCCAGCTAGCTCTACAGGAGCGCGCTTATCTATGCTGAAGGCTGTTCCATGAAGGTGTTTTAACATCAGGTTCTAGTAAGCCACTCAAAAGAGCTTGTACCATATTTATGTTTTCTGTGAAGCCTAAGAAAGCCCTAGGTTTTGCAATGTAAAATCTCACAGCCATAGAAAACAGTTCTTCTCCCTCTTTGCTCCTCAGTTTAGTTCAATGAAACAAAAATGGTTTTTATTAATACAAATAAAAATTCTGCTTTTCCTTGTTGAATTATAGGTTTTATTTTAGACTAGATGTTAAACTTGCATTTTTCTTCCTAGAGTCAATACTAATATCAGAATTCCTCCATTGTGGAAAAAATGGACAATTATTTTTCTAGTAACAGGTGTTTCAAAACTCTTCCAGTCAAACTTTTGAACCCTGAAAACCACATCACTGTTAGCAAAATAGGACACATAATTTTAAAAACTTCTGCTGCAAGAGCAAAATATGTCATGCTTAATAGTGGGTATATTTGTGAGTGGCTTCATACTGGTTATCATATTTTGGACAGTTTCAAACTGGAATCTTGGGGAGACCGTGATGTAAAGGAACCTATGAGTTTAATCTGTCACAAATTTACTTATAGCAGTAGCAAGTCTTTTGCTTTTATAGAAAAATTTTGGACTTTTGTGATGAGTTTATGAATGGCTGGGAACTAAGCCTGCTTCCCTTCCTTCCCTTAAGTATATGAATTATTTAATTTAGAAACACACTAAATTGATGTGTAAAATCCACCATGTAAATCAGTGGGGGAAAAGACCATACGATATTTTCACTTCGTGACTTGTGTGAAGTTTAAACAACCTTTGGAATATATAAAAGAGACTAATCACAGTGCCATTACAAATAACAGAAGGGAAAGCACTGTCATACATCTTTGTTGATTTTAAATACCATGTTAAACAGCAAACAGTAAGAGAGCTTCCATGTCACGCGTACTAAATGATCTGAATGAGATGAAGAGACTTGGTGAGGTAGTCTGGGCAAGGGAGTGGTAAGCCAGATTTTTAACTTACTTTCAAATAAATGTTTGAATTGAACAGTTTATCCACTTGCCATAATTTCAAATACAGCCATTTGAGTGTTACTGTGTTTGTTCTTCATGTAAGATCCAATCTCCTCTGTTTCTCTGTCACCATCGTTACTGACTAATCCTCACATCCTTGCAATATTGCTTGTGGACCAATGGACCACAGGGTTCCCTGAGTAAAGAAGAGACACACCCCTGATGTTACTGAATTTTAAGAAAATGCTGTATAGAATAGACCATGCTTCCTCTTCCTGGTCATGATTTTTTAATAAATACTTACTACAATTATTTTTAATTAGACTGTGACTTTAAAGCCATCAGCATAAGCCATCCTCTGAATAAATGCAAAGCAGGGTTTTGTCTTTCCCTGCTTCTGCTGGTTGCATCCTTTCTGCACTGAGCTGTGGGGATTGCGGTGACTGGAAAATGGAAACGCGTGTGTCAGTCATTCAAATTTTATGTAGTATTTCTTAGGCAATTGGTAAAGAGTGCACAGTTATGCTTCTGTGAAAGTCATTTGGGTCCAGTGCTCAGGTGTTTGTGCTAGCATGTACCCAGAACATGTTTTGTACATCAGCTCCCGGCTGGACAGCAATCTTTTCAATCATATCACGTCTCTAGAGTGAGGGGTGTGTGATGCTCACAACTACTTGGTCTCTGCTGCTCCATGTTGTTCTTTACTTGCCGAAGTAGAGAGGTTTTGCTAGAAATAAAAAATCCTCAAATTATGAGGTCGGAACTGCCCAATTCTGGATTTTTCTTCTCCAGCAGTGTCTGGACACTGTGAAAAGGAAATTTTTTCTTTGCTTATCTATTAGAAAGTAGTGGCTTTGAAGAGTTATCAATCTGTGCATGTTTTTACAGTCAAGGGAGAGAAAGCCTTTTCATTTGTCACCCGGAAGGAATGCCACTTGCTCTGTGATGCTTGCTGAGAGGCAAACCTTGCTGTGCCACCTGTCCCTGTTTAGGCTGTGCATGGTGCTCTTGGAAAGTGTCCTTAATGTGAATGCCATCCGTGTGATACCCTTGGCACATCATCGCTCTTTACATTCAGGATTTTCAAAATGTGTGTGCTGTCATTGACTTGGCCATACCAAAGACAGGAACTCAGGTCTGCAGTAGGGGCTGTAATTTAAATAACCTCATATCTTTGATTTTACTAAAAATACACAAGCAGGAAAAATGTGCAGCAAACTTAATATTAAAGGACCATTTCATCTTGTAATTTCAGAGCAGTCACACATGTGCACAGAAGAAGACATGTGAAAAGTGATAAAAATTACAAATAATTACCTTAAAAAATAAATTGAATTAGAAAGAAAGGCATATCTACAGGCACTTTGAGATCCAAAGTAACAGTTGTTCTGCACCAGAGCTCAAATATATGCATATGCCTACAGGTGGTTATGGATGCATGAATGCAGACCTGTGAGAGAGCAGGTGATGCATTGATTGTGAGAGCAGTCACTGTAGAAATTCCTAGACAAGTTCCTTGAAAAAAGATGATTTAAAACTAAAGAGGATTTAGGATTGAATTAAGTAGTTGTCCAGTGGTTAAAATAGACAAGTGTTTCTGTGTCCTTTGGAGGCTCCTGATTCTTTGGGTATTTAGGAGCAGGTTTAAGGAGGTACCTGGTTTGTAGTGTAAGCACAAGGGCCTTTGTCGACATCAGCTTCCCTCCATCTGGAGACATGGGAGCTATGACTGCAACCTGCTGTTGACTGCAAGTGGTATTGGGCTCCCACAAGTGGAGAACATGAAAATAGGGAACTGAAAAATAGCCCACCTGCTCACACCTCTGTGTTGCACAGCATGGCCAGAAAAGAAGAGAAAGATGATAAAAATGGAGAGGATACTGCTAAAGCTCAGTCCTTCTGCCATCAGAACTGGTGTTTTTCTTGGTTTGGGATTTAGTTTTGCATGTTGTTTACATTTCTTAATGGTTTAAAAAGCTAAGCTGCTTGTTAGTAGGGAACTGATCTGGAAACACCTTTTTTCTTTGTAAAAGCATGATTTCAGGTTCACTAATTATCTGTGTTTAACACCACTGTCTGCGTATTTTTGAGGAGCTGATTGATTGTAGATGTTCCTAAATGTTTCAGTAATGATATGAAAAAAACCACAGATGTGATGACCCTGAATTCCAAACAAGCAATAACACAGTTCTGTATTTAAAAAGGTTTGGGTCAGGGCAAACAGACTATTACCAATGTGGCTCATCAAGTCAACTGGGGACAGACCTCCTTGAAGATTATCAAAAACCTATTCAAGGATATGGAGGACTTAAAAATCTGTAACTTCATCAATAGGATCTGCCCTTGGAAAAGGGGCACTGTGCTGGCAGTGGTTTGTGTATTTGTACACTGCATCCTCTTTTCTGTGTTCAAGACTTGAGATGTGCATCCTGTCAGGATGGAGGAAAGGGCAGTGTGCAGTCAAAATGCAGTGAGCTCAGTCCAAGTGCACAGGCCTCAGAAGCATGAAGAGCTAAAAAAGCTCTTAGTCATGGTGGCTAAAATACATCTTGGAAGCACTTTTGGTTTTTATGACTTACCATAAGGTTATTCCTCCCAAGTTGTTCCTGATGAAAAGTAGGTATCCCTGTGCAGGAGTGGAGGCATGCTGCATACATTCCATGCTGCATACAGACAACATGGAAAGCAGAGACATCTGCAATGGGGAATTCCACTAAAATGCATGTCTATTGAAATCTTCCATAGGTGGGAAGGAGAATATTAATATACTTATTCGGCTCTATTCACCCAATAGCATAATCCCCTTTTCAAGGTAGCCTGGGATGGCACACTGTTCTCATTTCACTTCTTGTCTCAGCAGATTGCTCTGCCTCTGTTTTGTGGGAATGCAGGTGCTTTTATTGCAGTCTGACTCATGAGATGCAAGCCGTAAATGGCCTGAAATTCAGGTTATTCAAATAATTGTCCTAAATTGTAACTACAGAGGGCTGAGCATGTAGGTATTTAAGTGTGATCTGCAGTGGAAATGAATCAAAATTTAATTACAGTGTATTCTTAAACAGACACAATCTTCCATAATCCCATAATATTCTAGAATTACAATAGAATGACTTTATATTTCTGTAATAATGTTTGATATTTTTAGAACTTCATAATTCTAGAATAATTTTCTATTTCTATAGGTATTTCCATGTAGAAAAAGAAGCAGCTACGTCTGTACCTGTAACAGCATAAGCTGTTGTTTTTCTGCTGTATATGTCCATTACCAGGATGGCAATTTAAATATGAAAGTCCAAGTAGGCAGGATTTTCATAACTTTCAAGTGCAATTGAAACATTTAGATTAGTGTCTACTTTTTGCAGACTGCTCCCTGGACAAGATAATTAAAGCATTTTCCTCTGTAACTGGGGGCGAAGTTGTTTCCTGGCCTTGGGATATAGGAGACATTGAAAGGTGGCTGCGCACTGCAATTTTCATTATTATATCTGTAGTATGTGAAGGAATCTATTAACATATAATCCTTAAAATATTGATCCTGCAGAAAAAGCCTGAAATGGGAAGGGATTGTGTGCTATCCAACTTGCCATTCACATGACATCCATGCAAGACAGTCATGGAGTCACATTGCAGGTTCATTGATCTCACCTCTGCTTTTGTCCTGACTTGCTGCAGGGAGTCTTGGGGTGGGGTTTGGTATAGCTCTTATATACAACTATTTCAGGGTCTTTATTTTTCATTTAATCATACTGCTTTTCAGCAATATAGTTGCCTTATGGCCCTTTGGGATGTGCTATCCTGAGGGAAATGCCATTGAAAGATGAGCCACAGCGGCTGCGGGAGCTGCAGAACTCCTCTGTAAACCAAGTCAGTTCTTTAAATGTTCAAATAGAGTCCAACAAATCGAGCTAACTCCAAGTGCTTGTTTTTATTAGCTGAACTAATCTTTTCTCCTTTCTAAGTGCTGAAATGATAGCTTAAAACTGTATCTGGTATATTAGATAAATTCTGCAGCTGATTGTAGCCTATAAATTTACTATATTGAAGCTCTCAGTAGTTGAGTTTATTGAGGTATAAATACTAGAATGTGGCGTGCTATACAGTTCGGCTGCTTCCTTGTTATATATTTCTGAGTCTTTTTGCTTATTTTATTTCTGTGATACTTGAGACAAATAGCTTCCTGGTTTTGATTTTGTCCTGACATTTTTCAGCAGGCTAGTTCTCAACAGCATAGAATTCAAAAAGATGATTAACATTTTCTGTGTACTGTTTGCATTTTAAAAAGAAGCGTATTCCAGATGTCTCCAGGCAGTAAGAAATGTAGTATACAGTCTAATAAGACAGCAAATACAGCAGAAGGATTAAAAGTGCATGTTAGCAAATGATCAGAATTTAAACACTAGTCAACACCAGGATTTCATTTTAGGTGAGTGAAATTCACATGTGGAGTATTAAAATTTAACTTTATAAATACATTTCTTTATGACCAAGACACTGTGCTTTTCCAAGTCATCTTTAAAACTTCCTTTTTCATTTAACTTTGATTAGATTTTTCTAAAATGGAATAAACTTAAAAGCATTTTAAAAAAGTTAAACCATGAAGGCTAAAAGCAAAGCAGATATATCAACAGCAAAAATATGAAAGCCAGGTCCCTTGTTCCTCTGGTGCAATATGGGGGATCCTCTTTGTGTTTTCTCCACTGCTGGCATGCTTTCCCACAGCAGCACTTGTTGTAGCCACTCTTTTTTATTTCTTCAAATCCCAGTCTCCCAATTCACACCTGCTTTGGTGTGCTTGGGTGGATAAACCCCTTAGATGATTTGAGGATGTGATCTAAAGAGCAATTAAATCAATGGGATGTTGAAAGGGGTATTCTATTTGTCTTTTGCCGGAGGGAAGTTTAGCTTCACCTAGGGGAGAATATCTTTGGTGGTGAGGATAATTTGGTACCAGCATGACTCCTTGGTGAGATGGAAGGAAGTGGCATTGACATCCCTCGGAGCTCTTAAGGAACAGACAGACAAAGTCTAGGCAGACATCTGCCAGGTGAAATTTTGCTCGGGGAATGGACCAACTGACCCTTATTTCCAATGACTTCTGTGTCAATTTTTAAGGCACTGGTGTCAACATGCCAGTCAGGTGCTACTTACAGTAGCCCAGTGTTGCTGAAAAGGTGCAGATACTGCTTAGTTAGTATTTTTGGAAATTCAGGTTTTAAACCTTCACCCGGTTACTTAAACTGTTCTTGATCTTTTTTTTTGTCCATCATTGTGTATCATTTTCAGATGAAACTTTAAAGCAACATTCTCAAGCTACTTTAATACTAGTTTCCGTCTTCGTTTGGGTAAATGTTATTCCCTAAAATGTGAAATATGGAAAGATACCTGTTTAGCTTTGGAAATTATATCAGGAAATCACACAGTTTTTCTGGGAGGTCATCTGAAAAGATGCTGTGGAAAGCTTAGGTGAATACTAGGAAGCCTAAGGGGAACGAGTCACAGAAAATGTGGCACAAAATCATCATTCTTTTTAAATATAACATCCAAGCTCCCTGTGTATTCAGTGGTTGAAAATGTAATGTCGATTGAGAGAATGGGCTCTGTTATGGCATCACTTTTTTCCATTTATGTAAGTTTTATGTGATTGTACCTTCAAGAGCACTTGCTAAAAGGATTAAAAGCCTGGTGCAAAAGGAAATCTTCATACAGCAAATGTTTAAAAAAGCCAAGTGTTTGACCAGTGGTACCTACAAGCTCAGATGTGTTACCTTGCCCTAATTATTTTGCTGTATTTTTCTCTTGGCCCTGAGGAAATAGCCATGTCACAGATCATTCTAATTAGCAAGGGCTTCAGAAGTACTAACTACAGAGGCAGTGCCTGCAGAAACTTTGAAAAACACCATAAAATTTCAATTTTCTTTGCTCTGTTTACAGTGCAGAAATGAAGCGAACGAAACCCCAGTTTGAGTGTAATGGTTGCATTATGTATAAGCTATGTGCCTGCCATCCAGGAGAGCTGGGGTATGTCTTTGCTAAGGCTGTCTTGTAATTCTCATCATCTGCCTTTCTTCTCTAGATGTGGATGAGTGCGCAGAGGTGAATGGTGGCTGCCAGCAAGGCTGTGTCAACACACATGGCTCCTTCCACTGCCAGTGCTGGGCAGGATATAGGCTCCATGCTGATGGGCGCACTTGCATAGGTAAGTGAATGTTGACAAGCACTTCACATACTTCAGGATACAGTTTTCTCTGCTAAACCTGTCTTTGCCTCAGTACGAAGGTTTATCGACTATCCCAGTCTGAGTTTTGGGTAATTCACAAAGGATGTCATTATTCATTCCAGCTCAAGAAGCCTGATTCGGGTGTTTCCAAATTTCTTCCTTTTTTCCTGTAAGCATACAATTGTTCCCTTTTTTTTTTTTTTTTTTTGTGAGTGATGGTGTCCAGTGTTTCTGTGGTGCAGTCTTTTGAGCATTTCTTTCGTTTGCTGGAAGCATGAAAGAAATAGGGGATTTTGGTTTCAAATAAATTTTTTTTTTTTTTTAATTCNTTTTTTTTTTTTTTTTTTTTTTTTTTTTTTTTTTGTGAGTGATGGTGTCCAGTGTTTCTGTGGTGCAGTCTTTTGAGCATTTCTTTCGTTTGCTGGAAGCATGAAAGAAATAGGGGATTTTGGTTTCAAATAAATTTTTTTTTTTTTTTAATTCTGAGCATTTTTAATTTGTGCCACATCTCCCTGCATGTGCCCTGGGCTTTTCTGCCCCATTATTGTTCTCTCTTAGTCTTTTTGCCTGTTTTTCAAGAGATACAAACAGCAGGTAGGAAAATCTCTGCTGCCTGGCAGAACACTGCTCTTCTGACCAAGCAATCCCAAAATGTAGTTTGTGTCTTCATTGCTGAAGACAAAATAAAAGCTTGTGATCGCCACCAAGAAGTTTAGTCCATCAGACTGCCCAGGCTGGGTCCCCATAGGCTTTCCCAGATGGTGGCATGAGCTGAGGCAGGTGGATCCCATTAACTGGGTCAAGGGGTGCAGGAGTGAAGTAAAATCTCTGACTGCACTACAGTGAGCAGAGCAGAAAATCATCTTGGGAGGAGCAAAAGCAGAGGCCAAATTTGTGAATTACTAAGATACATCTTAGAACATGGTGCTATGGTCTGCTAGCTAGACAGGGAGCTCTAAAAGGCTAATGAAATATTTAAGTATGCCTTCAGAGGTCTTCTGGTTTTCAGAGAATCCATGAAAGAAAGCAGCCCTACCTTTCATCTCTTCAGTCTTTGTTATATGTTGAGGGTTTTTTTATGTAAAACAGTAATGCAGAATTGTCTGCTTGAGTCTGTTTTGCATTTTAGCTATTAGGTACGGTACAGTCAGAAGTATGGATGGGGAGGGCTGAAAACTCTCCTCCAAGTACGTGAATGAATGAATGTTTAGCTTGTGCTAATCCTTTTAACTAGATCAGGCGGTGCCCATGCATGTGAATCTGAGAGTCCTGAGCACTTTTCCTGAGATTCTGCTCGTGCTGTGGACTGATAATTAGGGTGCAATAGATTTGTGAAAGCTCCTTGTTCCTATAGTGATCCTATGCCTTTTGATCTGTTTCTTTATTTACACTGGTTTTTAAAAGGTTGCACTGCCCCTGTATATCAGGCATGCATCTTCATCTGCTGCGGTCCTGTTTGTAACATCTCCATTACAACCAATAACTAATTTCCCTTGCTCAGCCAGCAAAACCCCTGCTGTACTCCTCTGTGGCACGCTCAAACAAAAGATAACATATGAAAGCCAATAACAAAAGAAGTTGCAAACCAAACTGATTGCCTTTCTTTAAATCAGTTTTATATCTCCCGTGGAAGACCTTCAGCTCATGAATGCTTGCTTGTGGATGAGCTCCCCTTTCTGCCAACATTAAATGCAGAGCTTGGGCTGGCTGCAGGTTTTGGCAACTGCTCTGCTAATCTGAATGATGCTCGCAGTTGTACTGACAGACATCCTGTTCCAAGAAGCAGGCATTACAAAACAGTAGGAAGAGGGTGGATATGATCCCAAAGGCTGTACCTGAATTTGAAAAACAGGATGAAAAGCCACTGATTCACAGTATGGACTTACCCTGTGTATGTTCACGTAGATGAGATCACCGTGGAGTTTGGCAGTTCAGCCCATGACACAATGCCCATTTATGTGCTTGTGGAAGAATAAACCCTGTTTTTCTTAGGTTGGGCTTTGAGCCCTGAAACAAGACATGCAGAATTCATTCTGCATGTTGCTAAAAACAATAATAAAATAAAATATGCCATCCTTGTGTTACATTAAATCAGTACTGAAGTCAAGTTCTTGAATTTTGTAAAAAGGACTAAAATGTTCTGTCATTTGGGAAGAAGAATGTTATTTATTTAATTTTTTAAGGCTGATTTTAGGTAATACGAGAAGAGCAGTCAAGTCTGGTCAGCTCACATCTGCTGAATAAGTTCACTCACAGTTTGATCATTGTTCTTGTACAAAGTCCCTTGGTTGTGATTAGCGTCAGCCAAATATGTCATCAATCATTTCTGGTATTATCACAGCAATAAATTTACTGATGCAGCTAGAACACAGGATGTACCAATGCTCAAGCTGTGGGAATAGCTTTTTTTTGTTTAGGGAACTTGCTCTTTTAGGTTTGATTTAACACATACAGAGATTTTCAATGTTTTGGTCATTGCTTAACTTCAATTAAAAATACTGTAAAGTCTCAATCTTTTCTCAATTATCTTAGCTGGATAAGGTACGGGTAAGGAAACACTAGTGTGAGAGAAGAAATTAATGTAAAAGCAGAGCAGTGCATATTCAACTAGGAACACTAGCGGTTTTCTGTGAATTAAAAGAAGAGAGAGAAATTCATATCTCTCTGATCAGGTCTGACAAGGGAAGGCCCAGAAGTGAAAGATGTGATGTCCGAGTTGTGTTACTCCTCCTGAATAGTCTCATTTTTGGCTGTGGGGAGAGGGGATTTTATACAAAACAGGACTAAAGTGGCTTTGGGGAAAAAGAGCAAGAGAACTGAATGAACACAAAAAGTAGGTGGTATGACAAATTAATTTACCTGTGTAATGTGTAAAACCTTCTGTGGTCATAGAATAGTAAGGTTTTCTCATGACACAAATAATAAAAACCTCAGTTTGGAGTTGTCCTAGCTATGAACATTATCAGAAAGCAAGTTTTCACTTCACGGATTTGTTCACAAGAAGTTATTAGAAAGCTTAATACATGGTTAGTTCTTTTTGCAGTATCTCAGAAATTATCAAGGAGAAACAGAAATAAATCCTAAAATGAGAGACAGGAGTAGGTTTCAGAGAGAACTGCTATCATAAAATGGATTCTGAGTGGAAGATATTGAGTTCTGTTTCAGGTTAGACAAGACACCAAAATAAATGTATATAATAAGCTCTCGTGTACTGGAGCACAAGACAGTTACTAACTGATGAGGACAGAGAAGCTTTTCATACAAACCAGTAATCCAGGAGTGCCTACCCTCAGGATTTGGGCACTAACTGCTGACCACTGGGGATAGAGAGTTTGCCTTTTCCTGCAGCACCAGTTCATACATTCAATTTTGAGCACTCATCTGATCAAAAAGTAAACCCAATAATCATAGAATCATAGAATGGTTCAGGTTGGAAGGGACCTTCAAGATGATGTAGTTTCAACCCCCCTGGTTGGCAGGGACACCTTCCACTAAACGAGATTGCTCCAAACCCAGGGATGGGGCAGCCACAGCTTCTCTGGGCAACCTGTGCCAGTGCCTCACCACCCTCACAGTGAAGAACTTCCTCCTAATATCTTATCTAAACCTCCCCTCTTTCCAAGTCATTCCCCCTTGTCCTATCCCTACAGGCCCTTGTAAAAAGTCCCTCTGCAGCTTCCTGATACCCCTTTAGGTATCAGCATTCTGACTTAGCGCAGCTAAACAGATCATTTAGTGTCTCAAATCAGGCTTGCATTAGCAATTATATTCCTTGTGTAGATACTTTAGAGGATGTAATGATCTCTCCCATGTACTAAAAATGAAAAGGGACTATGTTCTGGAAATGAACTGTTTATGGAAGGTGATTACCTCAGCTGCAGAAATAAGAAACAAACATCCCTTCAGGCAGACTTTTCAGATGAACCCAGCCCAGACTTCTGTTATATTCATTCCTTCCACATTGTCTTTTTTTTCTTGGCAACCCTATGTTTCTGGGAACAAAAGTGCCAAAATCACTTGAGGGAAAGCAGATTTTGCAGCCTAGATGGCTTGGATGGTTCTCATACATAAGGAAGTGGGTCTATCTTCTTGTGAGATATTCAGCCTACACCTGAGTCAAAAGAGTCAAAGACCTGGGATAAGCTTTCTTGTGTAGTTGCATGGAAGATTACTGAACTTCTGTCAAACTCTTCCCAGTGAGTCCAGTCCTTTTACAGTGTCATCACAGTGTATTTGGGATCCTGACTAACAGCTGGTGGTCCACACCTCCACTGCTTGTATGAGCATCGAAATACATAGTTTGAAGTTTGTTGTTTGTCATTCCGCCTGCTCTCATTAGAAACTTCTGCCCATACTCTAAGGCAAACAACCTCTAAAATGGGTTGCCTTGTTCAGTGATAAGTAGTATGTGAAAGTAAATTACTGTCATCTTGAATCCTTTGATGATCTCTGATACTATGTGGCATGTCAGAATCCCATCTTTTTCGATGCACCTTTTCTTCCTTAGCATTTTGGTCCCACAGATTTTGCTCAATATTGAATTCACTTTTAGATACATGTGCTAGACTGAATGTTCACTACAAATTAGGTAATTAGAATAGCCAGAGGTTACATTGTCCATTTTTTTTTTTTTTGCCTTGTGTTCAGTGCCTTGATTATGTTAATGTAATAAATTTAATTTCAATAAAGTTTAACTAACTGGTGTCTGGAAGGCAAAAACTGAGAGGGAGTACATGTTTGTTGTAGTACTGGGTTGTGGTTTTAGACTGAAGTAAATTCATTGTCTTCACTGAAATTTATTCTTGTTTAAGCTCCTAGAAGTGAAAACAGAACAAGAGTTTTCAGCCCCCCATTCATCTCTGGTGCCAGCTGTTATCTCTGGTGTCTTCCTTATGTAGAAAAGCTGTTGAGATGTGGGTTTTTACAGAGACTTTTGCACACTAAGGCTTTTAACAGGAAGTAACAAGATATCACTATAAATTTATAACTTATGTTTTTCCACATCAGTAAAAGCACAGTATGTCTGGAGTTTTGTAATTGATAAGGTTGGATTGAAGGTGATGGAAAACACAGGCTTGAAGAGACTGTATATTCGAACCCCGTGGTTGCTGTGTATCCATCTTGCTATGGCTTCGTACTCAGGCTTTCTGTGAAAATATGACCGTTATTATAAAAAATAATGGGTTGAAAAATGTATATTTCTCTGGACTTGATGGCAGGGTGAGTTTTCCACTAAACTTCAAGAGTAAATCTTTGCAGGAAGACATACTGTATTTCTGCCTGAACTCCATGCACGTGCTCAGACCTCTAGCCACAAGCCCCTTTACAGGAGGTGGAATTACATTCATGATATGCTGAGTCTCTCCCTTTTTTTGATCAAAGATGCGTTTCTGGTACCACACAGCACAAGCAGAATTCGTCCTGTTCCTTCCTCAGTGGCTCTTCTCATTCAGTCTGGCACTTCCTCTCACATAGCACAGGCGATACCTTGGCAGCAGGCATGAAACCTGGCTGCGGCTGCTCTGGAGTAGTAATCCCTCCCTCCACAGCTGCAGTCAGAGCCCCATGCTGGGCCAGGCAGCACAGCCCCCTCAGTGCAAGCTCTCTGTGCAGGAGTTTACACCCATTGCCTTCTGGCTTCGAAGCCTCCAAAATCCTCGGCAGGTTGCTGCTTATTTCCCCTTACATCCAAATTGGCTTATGCCCAGAAAAGGGGGAGAAAATGCACTTCTAAAAACTGAGATGTATATTCCGTCACTTGGAGCTGATTCAAGGCAGTTTTCATCTTCTGAAATATTTTCATCTCATTTGAATAGTCTTGCTGAAAAGCAGGTCTTTGGAAACAAATGTGCAGTAAGCAGGAAGCTCAGAGTGTATTGGATCTGCTGTCTCCTGTGTAGAAATCAAGCTGCTTTCAACTGGGTGGGAGGTTTGCAGACACAGGTGAAGATCAGAAGCCAGGGTAAGGTCCAGTGTGCAGCAAGGTATCTGCTGGCTACTGCTGTGTGTGCATCCATGATAATGTAAAAATTTGCTTTTCTTTGGGTATTTTTAGCATACACTTTGCTTCCTACAGCAGCTTTTGTGGCTAATGTTTTCTTAATGTCTATTACATGTAAATGAATTAATATGAATATTCCTAAAATAAATATCAAAGCTCTTTGCTGACTTCATTGGGTGTAGAGTTTGATGCCTTTCATGAAGAATCAAATAGTCTTTCCAGCTACTCATTGAAAACATAATACATCCACTGATGTTAAAATACATATAGATGCAGTCCTGCACACATTCACACTTACATATGTACAGCTGAACAACAGGCTCAATTGATCTCTCTTATTTTTATATGCAGTATGCAAATAGGTGTGGGTATGTGATAATGTATTTTGGCAGAAGGATAAATGTTTCTCTAGAAGCCAGAGATACATGTTAAAGAAAAAAGAATATTAATTTGCTTGGGTAAAACAAGCAGCATCTTTAAAGATGTACTAAAGACCCTCTTGTTGCTTGTTGTGGTTTACTTTCTAACTGTCCTGTGGAGCTTGTGACTCCTGTCATTTGCAGCTTCTTATGTATGAGGCTGATATAAATTTAAATAAATGACAGCATGAACAGGAAAAAAAAACAAAACCAAAAAACCAACAAAACAACAATGGGCAAATGCCAGTAGGGACTTTTTTTCCCCTCCTTACCTCACTGGAATCTCAAGTGCTTTGCTGCTGTCAGATCAAAGGGTGGCTGTACTTCAGTCAGCATTACAGCTCTTGGATCTCACCTGCCTCTCACTGGAATCACAGCTTTCTCTGACATGGAACACTGTGTCAAGCAAGCACCCTGAATGCAAGGGAGGGCAATCACGCAGGGGATGGGGACAGGTGCATTTATGAAGCTGTGTATTTTTACTGTCATTTATGTATTTAAAATAGGAAGTAAGTTTCTTGGGTTGTTGACATGTGTTCCTTCAATGCTTCCTTGGCTCCAGCCACCAATTCCTGCAGTGTTAACAAGGGGGGCTGCGAGCAGAATTGTGTTCAGCTCAGTGAAGACCACTATAAGTGCCAGTGCCAGCTGGGCTACCAGCTAAAGAGTGATGCCAGATCCTGTGAAGGTAAGCCCTGCACTACCTGCCTGGAGATACACATTAAAGGCAATTAAAAAGACCTCAGGATAGTGCTTCGGGTTGCTGTGTTCATTCATATTTCACCCCTCTTGCCAAAAGCAGCTCCAGGAATTGCTTAGTAACAGAATTTTAAAATGACACATTTGAGGTGTGAAGTTCACAATTTTGAACAGGATTTTGACCTCATAGATCACTGTCTCTTTGTTGCACACTGACAATGATGACATAGGTTAGGAACTTAATCATGTTGTAATTCTAACATCTTATTACTCATCAAGTTGTATATCAAGTTGGCCTGTGTTTTATTCTACATAATTCCATAATGGGTTTTATTCTACATAAACTTTTCTTTATCTGATTTTGGTTTATGTCTCTCCTAATCGTAGTCTGATTCATTTCTTCTCCCCTTCAGGTTTCTAAGCAAACACTCTCACAAGCAGAACAGAAATACTACCTTTGGGTTTGATTATTTGTAGGGGGGGTGGTGTCTCACATGTATTCACCAGTTTCTAAGGCAACTCCTCCCTTTCCCCAATATAGGTGCATACACATAGTACCCTTGGATATGCCAGAGTAAGGTAGGGCCAAATATATGAATATATTGCACTAAAATTCCTGTCACAAAACCATTTCCATAATGACTTCTTTTTTGCTGGGAGATTTCATATGCTGTGTATAAAGTGTAAGTACATCTTGCTGTTCAGCTTGGTTCCAACTCACACTGTGCGTTATGAGCACTTGGCCTTCAGTTTTGGCCTCCCCAAGTCCTGCCCTCCACAGGGCACCCACAACCAGCTCAGCTCTCCATCTTTCATGGGGTGGCTGCACTTTATCCCCAAGATTGCCAGAAAGAGTTAGAAAAGGGGAGTCTTGGGTAGGGTGTCCTGGGTTCAGCAGTTGCAGTTAGTTTTTTCTTCTCTTTAGTAGCTGTGTTTTGACTTGGCCCGGGAACAAGGCTGATAAGGCCGATG
>NDXB01012218.1:31824-42169 GCA_002631895.1 Agapornis roseicollis | reverse complement strand
GGGGGGGGGGGCCTGGCATGGGGAAACCCTATGATTTACAGCTATTACTGAGCTGAAAATGCTTGGTATAGCCTGCAGTTAGAAATGGAGTAATCTAGATAAAATGTAACTCAAATTTTTCTCTACTACACTTTAATACTGACATATCTTCAGATAAGTTGTGAAATATACAGTGCAGTGTACATCCACAGCAGACCTGCTGAAGTAAGGAAAAATTTTATGAAAGAAAGATTTGGAGAGAAACAATTATTTCTCATTTCTTTCCAAAGGAAAACACAGTACAGGAAAGAACTGAGAAATTAAACTATTAGATGTGTTAGACAAAGGGAAAATGTTCACTGCATATCTGTAACTAAGCTATTGGTATCGCTGTCTTTATGAACCTCTTGAGAAAAGAGAAATAGCTCTTGTGCTTCCTGATTCAGAAACACTTAGAAGGCCTAGTCCTTGGCCAACTGTTCCAAAAAAAAAAAATTAAGTGAAAAAATCTTATGGCCTTCAGAACTACACACCATAAATTTTTGCATTTATTTTGAAGCATGATTTGTGCCTGCTAAACTTGGTAGGCAAAATTGTCAACAGTACAGTAAAGAGAAAGGTCCAATTCTCTTGCTGTTTTCACACTCTCATTTAATGTGGATGACTACAAGAACAGCCAAGATAAATGTAACATCTTCAGAACGGGAACAACAGCTCTAAGTTCTTAACACCTCTCCATGATATTCTGTCTTGGTAGCACACATGCCTTGCTCCCCAGAAATTATAGCCTGACACTCTAAGAAGAATTAAGGGAGGGAGTTAAAACTGGAAAATTTGGAACTACTTGAAATCTAAAGCTAAATAATCAGTTAATAGGAAAATTCATAAGCTATTTTAAAAGAGAAAAAAGAGAAAGGAACATGAATAAGGAGAGAACAAAGCATAGAAATCATTGAGAAAAAAAAAAGTTAGAATTGCTAGGCATTCAATGAAACTGGATTTTCAACCAAAGAAATCAAAACTTTTTATTTTACAAAAGAGCTATTCATCCTCTACTGTCCCATCCTCAAATATTTATAAAGTGTCAATAGTAATGTGACACATCATATGCTATTTATGTTACAATCAACAGTCACCAGTGATATTTAAACTTTTAAAAATATTTTGATTTGTAACTATGTGCAACACTTTCTGTGCTAAAGAGTACATAGTGCTGCATGAAACAAAGTATTACCTTGCCAACATACATTTGCAGTTACTGTCCCATAATATTATGCCATTTTAAATCTTGCATATTCCTTTCCAAAGGAATTCAATATTCTTAGAGCTACATATATAATAATAGCCCATTGAAGCCTTGCTAATATATTTTTTTATAAAATTCAACCTTTTAACAAAACCCCTTGAATAAAGAAAACGTAATCATTGCATGCAGCAAATCTTAATGGTTACTATATGATCTGCCTATAGGAGGTCCCTTTACTGGTTACTTTTTTTTTATTCTCCACAATAAAATACAAGTGAAGATATAGTCCATGATTTCTTACCTCATATCTTAAATTTACAGTTTCTTACAGATATGTAAAGGTGCTTGAATATCACTGTGCACCATTTGCTTCCTTCCTGCTAATTAAATCACATATTTTAGCAATTGCAACATATCTTGGAAATCAAATGTGAATCCTAATAAACTTTTGTTTTTGTTTTACAGCACAGGTACATTATTTCCTTAAATTCACCTGGGAAAAAAACCAAACCAAACCAAAGCAGGACTATTGAGAATAACAGACAAAAATAAAGTAAATAAAAATTAATTTCTAATGTATTTTAGATATGAAATCTAAAATGTTACATAAGCAAAAATGGTAGAGCAGCAGCACACACAAAAATACTCAACACCCTCATTCAGGTTTCTAGCATATTCTTAGTAAATATTTTGTGAGTGCCTTGAATGTCCATGGGATCTGATGAAATCCATCCATGGGTCCTGAGGAAGCTGGCGAGTGAAGTTGCTAAGCCACTGGCCACCATATTTGAAACATCATGGCAGTCATGTGAAGTTCCCAGTGACTGGAAAAAGGGAAATATAACCCCATTTTTTAGAAGGGGAAATGGATGACCCAGGGAATTACAGACTGGTCAGTCTCACCTATGTGCCTGGCAAAATCTTGGAGCAAAAAGTTGTGGTCAGTAGCTCAGTGTCTGGCTGGAGGCCAGTGACAAGCGGTGTCCCTCAGGGATTGGTGTTGGGACTGGTCCTGTTCAGGAGCAGCTTGAGAGAGGACACCTGCAACACCGGAGCGGAGTGGGGGGAGATCAGCGTCCATGAGCCTCACCTCAGAGTGCCAAGAGCCACCAAGGGAGCCTCAAGTCCTCGACAGGACTTGCCCAGGAGCTGCCAGCTCAGCTCACACGAGGAGGCGTGAGTCAGGAGGCTATGCGGCAGCCATGAGTGGTTAAAAACCTGCCCAGGGAGCGCGAGCAACCAGGAGCGCTGCGAACAGAGCAGGGAAACAGAGCGGGTTGAGGCAGTTTGCTTGGGCAGGCGAGTGGGATGGTGAGCACTCGCTGTATGAGCAAGGTAAGGTCTGGGAGCTCTGCTCTGGCTGCCCCAGTGGTGGCCACCGTAGGCACCCAGACAAAGCCAGTGAGAGGGGAGGCTGCAGGGCAGAATGGGCAGGGCTGCACTCGGTGCTCACTGGTGGAGGTCCTGCTGCAGCAGGTGGCTGAGCTGCACGATGCAGTTAATAGGCTGTGAGATGTCAGGGAAGCTGAGAGGGAGCAGGACTGTTTGCTTCAGGATCAAACTGTGCGGGGACCTCAAGTTTCCCTTCTGGGAGAAGGGAGCAAGGAGGCCGCTCATCCGGGAAGATGGCAATTAGTAATGAAGAAAAACAACAAAAAAAGGAGGAGGAGGACAGTTAAAAGCAAGGGGCTTCCTCCTACATCTGTTGTCCCCACCCAGAACTGTTTCGCAATCCTGCAGGGGGCTGATGAGGAAGCGCACTTGCATCGGGAACAGCTGGCTGGGGCGCTGGTGAAGAAGGTCTCTACTGGTGCTGTCAGGAAAAAGTGGTGGGTCCTAGTAGTGGGGGACTCTGCTTTGAAAGGGGCGGAGGCACCCATCTGTCAGCCTGATCTGGTCTCGAGGGAGGTCTGTTGCCTACCCGGAGCACGGATCAGGGATGTTGCGGAGAGGCTGCCTGCTCTGCTAAGTCCCATGCACTATTACCCGCTTCTAGTGATCCATGTGGGTGCTAGGGACATAGATAGTAGTAGTCTGGGGGACATAAAGAAGGATTACAGAGCCCTGGGAGAGGTGGCTAAGGGCTCTGGAGCTCAGATTGTTTTTTCATCTGTTCTCCAGGATACAGGGGAGGACCTTAAAAAAGCTAGCAGGATTGGACAGGTTAGAAATGGTTACAAGAGTGGTGTCATGTTCAAGGGTTTGGGTACCTTGAACACGGGACCCAAGTTTGTAGGTCAGGTCTACTGTGGGATGGTGGACATGCTCTGATAAATAAGGGGAAGAGTGGGCTTGGTAAGAGGCTTGCCAGACTTGTCGAGGATGCTTTAAACCAGATGTGTTGGGGGAGGGGGCTATTGTTCCATCCCAACACACCCAGTCGGTAGCTACCACCTATAAAAAACTGCTCGGAGTGACATAGCAACATTCCAGCTGCTCCAGCTAATGAGCTGGCCTCATTTGGAGCTTGGATCAGGTGTCTCTATACAAACGCCCGTAGCATGGGAAACAAACAAGAGGAATTAGAGATGTGTGCCCATCTGTGGGGGTATGATATAACAGGCGTCACAGAAACATGGTGGGATGGCTCCTATGACTGGAGTGTTGGAATGAAAGGTTACAGGCTTTTTAGGAAAGACAGGCCTGATAGGCAGGGAGGGGGGCTGCCCTTTATGTTAGGGATAGGCTGGAGACTATGGAACTCTCTCTGGGGACAGGTGATCAGTTAACAGAGAGTTTGTGGGTCAGGGTTAAAGGGAAAACAGAGATGGGAGACATAACTGTGGGGATCTGTTACAGACCTCCTGATCAAGAGGACTCTGTGGATGAAGCTCTCCACAGAGAAATAGGAAAAACCTCAAGCTCACAGGCCCTTGTTCTCGTGGGGGACTTCAACCACACTGACATCTGTTGGAGTGACGGTACGGCCTGGCACAAGCGATCCAGGAGGTTCCTTGATTGTGTGGAAGACAACTTCCTTCTGCAAGTAATAGAGGAGCTGACAAGGAGAGGTGCCCTGCTTTACCTCGTGCTCACCAACAGGGAAGGGCTCGTTGGAAATGTGACACTCCAGGGCAGCCTTAGATGCAGTGATCATGAGATGGTAGAATTCGAAATCCTTGGGATGGTGAGAAGAGCGTGCAGCAAACTCACTGCCCTGGACTTTAACAGAGCAGACTTTGGCCTCTTCAGGAACCTGCTTAGGAAGCTTCCATGGGATATAGCCTTAGAGGGCAGGGGGGCCCAATACTGCTGGATGATATTCAAAGATCACCTGCTATAAGCTCAGGAGTGTTGTGTCCCAACTAGAAGGAAGTGAAACAGGGGGGCCAGGAGACCTCTTTGGATGGATAAGGAGCTGCTGAGGAAAATTCAAATGAAAAAAGAGGTTTATAAAAGCTGATGACCTGATGAAATCCATCTGCAGGTCCTGAAGAAGCTGGCGAGTGAAGTTGCTAAGCCACTGCCCATCATATTTGAGAGATCATGGCAATCACGTGAAGTTCCCAATGACTGGAAAAGGGGAAATATAACCCCATTTTCAAGAAGGGGAAAATGGATGACCCGGGAAATTACAGACCAGTCAGCCTCACGTCTGTGCCTGGCAAAATCTTGCAGCAGATTCTCCTGGAAGGTATGCTAAGGCATATGAAAAGCAACAAGGTGCTTGGTTGCAGCCATCATGGCTTCAATAAGGAGAAATCCTGCCTGACCAATTTGGTGGCCTTCTACGATAGGGCTACGGAACTGATGGATCAGGGTAGAGCAGCTGATGTCATCTACCTGGACTTGTGCAAAGCGTTTGACACTGTCCCACATGACATCCTTGTCTCTAAATTGGAGAGACATCAATTTGATAGGTGGACCACTCGGTGAGAAATGGTTNATGGTTGGATGGCCGCATGCAAAGAGTTGTGGTCAATGTCTCAGTGTCCAGCCGAAGACCAGTGATGAGTGGTGTCCCTCAGGGATGGGTGTTGGGACCGGTCTTGTTCAACATCTTTGTTGGTGACATGGACAGTGAGATTGAGCACTTAACATATGAAGACAGGCTGAGAGAGTTGGGACTGTTTAGCCTGGAGAAGAGAAGGCTGCGTGGAGACCTCCTAGCACCCTTCCAGTATCTGAAGGGGGTCTCTAGGGCTTCTGGGGGTGGACTATTCATTAGGTACTGTAGTGACAGGACAAGGGGTAACGGGTTCAAACTTGAACAGGAGAGGTTTAGATTGCATATAAGGAAGAAATTCTTTCTTGTTAGGGTGGTGAGATGCTGGAATGGGTTGCCCAGGGAGGTTGTGAGTGTTCCATCCCTGGTAGTATTCAAGGCGAGGTTGGATGAAGCCTTGGGTGACATGGTTTAGTGTGAGCTGTCCCTGCCCATGGCAGGGGGGTTGGAACTAGATGATCTTAAGGCCCTTTCCAACCCTAACTATTCTATGATTCTATGGTTCTATGATTTTTGTTGGTGACATGGACAGTGGGATTGAGTGTGCCCTCAGCAAGTTTGTCGATGACACCAAGCTGGGTGTTTTGGTGTATAAGCTGAAGGGAAAGAATGCCATGCAGAAAGACCTTGACACTCTTGTGAGGTGGGCTGATGCTGACCTCATGAAGTTTAACCATGCCAAATGCAAGGTCCTACACCTGGGTCGCAGCAATCCCAGGCACAGCTACAGGTTGGGCAGAGAAGAGATTCAGAGCAGCCCTGTGGAGAAGGACTGGGGGTGGTGGTCGATGAGAAAATGAACATGAGCTGGCTTCAGTGTGAGCTCTCAGCCCAGAAAGCCAACCATATCCTGGGCTGCATCAAAAGGAACATGACCAGCAGGTTGAAGGAGGTGATCCTGCCCTTCTATTCTGCTATGTGAGACCTCCCCTGGGGTACTGTGTGCAGTTCTGGTGTGCTCAACATCAAAAGGACATGGAGCTGTTGGAACAAGTCCAGAGGAGGCCCATGAGGATGATTGGGGGACTGGAGCACTTAACATACGAAGACAGCCTGAGAAAGTTGGGACTGTTCAGCCTGGGGAAGAGAAGGCTGCATGGAGACCTCATGGCAGCCTTCCAGTATCCGAAGGGGGTTTCTAGGGCTTCTGGGGATGGACTCTTCATTAGGGACTGTAGTGACAGGACAAGGGGTAACGGGTTCAAACTTGAACAGGAGAGGTTTAGATTGGATCTAAGGAAGAAATTCTTTCCTGTTAGGGTGGTGAGATGCTGGAATGGGTTGCCCAGGGATGTTGTGAGTGCTCCATCCTTGGCGGTGTTCAAGGCGAGGTTGGATGAAGCCTTGGGTGCCATGGTTTAGTGTGAGGTGTCCCTGCCCATGGCAGGGGGTTGGAACTATATGATCTTAAGGTCCTTTCCAACCCTAAGTGTTCTATTATTATAAGTTCTTAACGTCATTCAAACAGTAGGACCTGCTGAGGTTGTCCCACTACTCTAAGTATAATAGTATATTTTACTCTTCCTGTAAGCTCTGATTCTTTTCTGATTTCCATTGCCAAAGTTTACCTCAAAAATACTGACTAGAGCTAATAACTTTTTCTTGATGTGTTACTATCTTCAGGTTTACTCTTAATCTAGCTTCATAATTTTCTTTTTGTTCTAAACGGTAATGATACAACAGATGAAGGCAGTATAAAATCTGCCTTTCCACACATCTGCAGTTATGAAATGAGACTTTGAACTGTTTCTAGCTGGAATGGAGTTAGCTTTATCTCTAGCAGCTGTGGAGCTGTGCTTTGTATTTTTGGCTAAAATAATGTTGATCATACACCAATCATTTATCTATTGCCAAGCAGGTCTTGCATTGTGTCAAGCCTTCCTGTCTCTGCCTCATTCCTCATCAAAATAAGTAGGCTAGGGGTGGGCAAGGGGACATAGTGGAGGCAGCTGACAAAAATTGACTGAAGAGATATTCCGTACTGTATGGAATTATTCATTATTCAGCAGTAAAAAGCTCAGGTAAAGGATTAGGAAGAGGAAAGTTCTTGGTTGTGGTCTTTGTCTTCCCAAGCAACTGCCATTATCTCGATCCATAAGGCTTCTTGCATTTCTTCTGTTTTGTCTTCATCCTGCAAAAGATGGAATTGAGCAACAGGCAAGGGCTGGGGAGTGTGCTGGCAGAGATCAACCCATCACAGACTTTAAATGAGGGGACACTAATATTGCATATAAACACACACACACACATGGATAAGTGGGTTGGTGTTGAGTTCTGTTTATTAAATAATTTTTTCGCAATGGGTGGCCATTGGTATATCATGAAGTAAGTCATATCAGAAATTAAAATGCATAAAAATTAGAACGTTTATTTTCCATCTGAAAAAACAATATAAGTATTTACAGACCTTGCTTCATTGCATGAAAAATCCATGACTTGAAAACAGCACTTGTCCACACTATGCTTATCAACATCATTAAGTAGCTAAAGAATACCCCACACCTTTTGGAAATAGAAATCCAATGGATTTCCTAGGAGGAGTATGTTAAAAACAGAGGAAGGAGATTAAAAAAATTGAACAAATCAAACAAATCAGGAAAGACTCAAGAGGCCTGACCAAATACTGTCTAAACATCAGTAAAAGTTTGAAAGCACACGTATATCTTAAAATATTTATGCACCAACACATGAATTTACTATACTTTGAAAAATTTTTCTATTGCATTTGTTCTTTGGGTTAATAAAAATGGAAATTTGGAGGCAAGGTGAAACCTGTATGACATATCTGTCAAAATATTCATTACAAGCAAAACTCTTCACAGTTTTTAACTGTAGATGTTATTTTATGCACATGTTTTGATGTCAGCATGATTATCTCTTTGTCAGTCCTAACTTGTAAGTGCTCTTCTTGCTTAATTTGACAGCATTCATTCTCCTTCTCTAACTTCTTAATGTATATTTCTTCAGAAAAGCTAGAATTCTGTTGTCTAGTATACTTTTCCTGTAGTAAGTATATCATCACTGACCTTTCCTATATTGTCTTCAATGTCTCTTATTTGACGAATAACACTATGCAATTTATCTATGATCTTTTATTTCATTATTGAGTTTAAGTACTGTATAGTAATTAAAGTGCAGTTTATGCTATGAATGTCATATTACTTCCATACATTTAATCCTGAGGTGTACATTTTTCCAGTTTTTTTGTTGGATGTTTCACACACACACCCCCACACACACTCTCCAATCTCATCATGTATTTTTTGGAATTAAGAAGTCATAAATGAAGAAGGTGAGAGAAATAAATGTGAAAAAATTGTTGGACCAAAATAAGATCCATAAGATGTCATTTGTGTGTGAGTTGCTCAACTGAAAAGCTAGCACAGAAAATAGCCCAAATACTTTCCCACTGCTTTGGTTTAGGACATTATACCTTAAAGTCGTACTGTGCTGAAAAATACAAAGTTGGACTGAATAGGTATTTTTTCAAAGGAAAATTTCTACATACATCTAGGTACGTGGTATATCACAATTAGAACTTTGAACTTAAGTCAGAGGACAAAACAAATAGTGGACAAATGTAATACTGTGTATTAATAAAAAAAGAACTACACAAAACCTTTATTTGAGATCAGTCAAACACAGTTTTGATCTTGATTTGATAAAATGGGTCAGCATAGCCCAAAGCAGTGTGAGAGGACTTCTGAAATGGCACCTGCCTACTTATCTATTTGTAATATTGACAGAACATAGATTTGTAGTATGCAGAGTTGGCAATTTCCAACTGGATGTTGAAGCACTGATCTACATGACAGGAATTGTGATCATTAGTTGCATGCTTGAAAAGGATGTGGGCAGATTCAATGTGGTTAGGTGCAATCAGTCCTGAAATTAATGCATAAATGGAAGAGACACTTTTTCATTATTTCCTACTTTGGGGGAAACAGTGGGTGCAGTACTGTCAGAGTTCAGACTGATAGATATTGATACAAATCATTTTTATATGATCTGCCTATTTACTAGAATTGCTTTCCTGCTCTCCATATGGAAGTCCATGATGTATTACTTTCTGAACTTCCCAATGTTCAGATTGCTGTTCTCATTACCAGAAATAATGAAATGGATCCATTACTTTATTCTTAAAATATTCTGATTTTTTTTAGGATATAACCCCTTCAATATTTTCATATACCCTTTTGTTGTCTATTTCATTTGTTTTACAGTAGAAGGGAACACATTTGCATATTTTGAAGACAAAAAAAAAATCAGTAAATATTTTGAGAGTATGGGTACACAAACAGAAACAGGAAAAAGGACCTGAGAAGATATATAAAGTCCAAAGGTATTTTCAGCATTAGTGAAATGCAAAATTGTTAGTGTCATGACAAGCAGAAAAATCATTACAACTGACTGTTGAGCAAGCATCTACAAATTAGAAGCATTTTATATATATATATATATAGTTTTAGGTTTTTCTTTCAAAATTATGTTTTTCGAAACATAATTTCTCACTTTGAATTAAGAAGTGCAAAGTTGATTCAAGTAATAATCCATTGGAACCTCAATGTTTGGATATGGCAGGTTGTCTTTTGGGTATTTATCTTTTGAATTCAGCAATAAAAAATAGGAAAACCTGAGTGCTGAAAGAAACTTCTGAGAATTCTCTGGACACAAAGATATTAAAAGAAAATTATCACTGCTACATTGATATAAACAATCTGACTAATAATTGTTAATTAGTCTAGGGCTGTAGTGTTGCTTCTGGACTTAATATCTCTTGAGAGGGTTATACTTGTAGAGGAAAAGAATAAAATGTATCTTTCACTGGTAATATTTACTGCACATAAGAACTATGCCTTCACATCTACAGCATACTTTAGTTTTGAGAAAATTATACATGATATTCTTCCAATTTCTCCTTATATCTTATTTAAAATGTGCAATATTTGGGTTAACCCTCATCTCTCTTGCTTCTCTACTAAATGCTTCTTCTATAATGTCATGTTAGATCTGTAAGGACTTCACTTTTTATCCTTTTGGGGGTTTGCTTAGAGTAGGATCTATGACAGGTAAGATGTTCTCTGCTGAACTTAGGTAAGGTGTTCTCTGTACTAAGTTAATTGAATAAATAACTGCTTATATGTGCTTCCTCAAAAAAAAAAAAAAAAAAAAAT
>NDXB01012218.1:7868-31711 GCA_002631895.1 Agapornis roseicollis | reverse complement strand
TTAGCAAAAAAAAAAAAAAAAAAAAAGTCCAACTGTTCAGGTTTTTACAGTATGCTTTGAACTAATTATTTTTTATGATCTGCTGGTTTCCTAGTTTATGATGATCCTGTGTTCGCTATTGGAATCCACGTGATCTGTATTTTCAGTACAGCTTGAAGCAAAGAGACAGAGCTCATATGTTGATATTGTGGCACAATAGTGAACAGCAATACCAGCTCAGATTCCCACAGTCAGTACAGATTTGCTGATGCCTGGGCTAATGAGACTTGATTCTCAGCCCATGTATTTAAATGAAGGACTGTACAAATGTAGTCATACTGCTTCTGAATCCAAAACTGACTTACTCACCACTAGCTTGATTATACCTAATGAGATATTGCTTATGGACTTTGATTAAATTTTATAAAAGTTTAAACTAAAGAATACTTCTTGGGCAGTTAACATTGGGCTGTATAGCACCAGCTAGCCTATATTTTATGTGTTAACAGTTATGGGGCAAGTACTTTTCATGATCCATTTTATTTCTGTTAAGCTCCTACTTGATACATCTATGGAAAAGATCAGCAGCAGTTCTTCACCATGCGTTACACTGAGCAGCCTCAGAAATGAAGCAAAAGATATACAGTGTCAGAAGGATAACTAGACCAATAAAATGAAGATTCTTTACTTCAGTCACATATACTCACCCTCATATTACCAACCTGGGAATAAATGTTGCTTAACTGGGTAACTAGGAACACTGTTCACATTGATAGGAATAATACATTACTGTGATGAGGACCAAATAGAAATATTTTCTTTCTACAGAATTTTTGCTTTATTTTATGTCATACCATTTGCATGATACATTGAATGTATAAAGAAAAAAAAACCCAAAACATCTACATTTTAGGCTGAGAATAAGTTAAAATAGGTAAAGTCAAAAAGACAATAATGACACTAATATAGGGAACATAAGATTTTTGGTAGTCTATTTGAAAGAAACACTGGTTCTGCCTTCATACATTTTCCAAAGCTGCAACAGCAACGTCCAGTTTCATAGAGAACAAGGCTAATGTTCCCTGCTAGCCTAAGTCACAAGGAGATCTACTCCACATGACATTACTTTTATCATTGAGGCTGAAAATTATTTTGGCATGTTTTGAACCAAACTGCTCATGAATAACTTTCTTTAGAAGGAGCACATGGATAACAACATTGAACTTGCTCAGAATTTCCAATAAGGCACCCTTCAGGCTTCAAAAGCTTTCAGGCCATTTAGATGAATACTGCTTCTCTCAACCGAGGTCTTCTACTCTATGTAATCTATGTAAGATCCATTTGACTGGCTTAAAGACCCCAACCAACCAACAAACCAATGGAAAAGGATATTCACTATCTCTGGTCTTCAACAAAGCACTGTTCATCATTATTAGTCTTCCATTGCAAAAAGGAATAATTTTGTGATTTTCCTTATTCTTCTCTGGGGATACAAGAGCAAGGAGAGAGTAATCTTCTTATCTCTAACTACTCCTTTTAAAAGCCTTTTGCACTTAGTACTTGGAAGAGTATAGTACTGATTTTAAGTACTGTAGGGAAATATTTGAGCCACATTATTCATGCAAATTAATTTATCTCTAGATTTATGCAATTTGTGTGCCTGAAGTGGATGATTTGTGTCATTGAGATCACTGTAAGAAAAAAAAATCAACTCAATGTTAAAATTAAGCATTAATAATTCATACATTTTTTAGACGTTTGTTTCAGTTAAATAAAATAGAAATGTAGCCACATAAAAATCCATACAGTTTTAAGCTGATTAGATCAATAAAGTATGAGCTCATGAAGAATTTTATTATTATTCTTCCTTTCTATGCGAACTGACTTCAGAAAAGCAGTTTCTGTACCTATTTTGTTATGGAATACTGCGAACTTGTGAAGTGGATTTAGTGTAAGATCAAAAACATTTTACTAGTGCAAAAGAAGCTCTTTTTTAAGGTTTAGTATTAGAGAACATTATAAAAATAAAATAAACCTAAACATTTTCTTCATATGGTTCAACTTAAATAAAACATCAGCATCAGCCTTTATAGTGAAATAAATGGTTTCAAATTCTTTTTCAAAATCTGCTGATTTCATGAGTGTTTCTAGAACTTACAGCTGCAGTGGTGAATCTCACAATGCTTACATTTCACAGCAGCCATCTGAGTCTATAAAGACCTTCAAAAAGTAGTCACAAGGAAACCAAGTACCTAAAGAAATGTTTTGTATGCGTGATGATGAAACATGGTTGGCAGAAAAGCAAAACAAAGGCAACAAGTGACTCTGTAAGTATAAAATGAAAAGGGAGCTCAACCCCCATCCGCCTTACTTACAGTCTGAACAGCACCATATGTTGTAAGTGGTATCTTATTTTGCCATCCCACTAGGAAGAATTTAATCTTTAAGTACAATTTGGGAGAACTTCAATATAGAGTTAACAAGACACACCTGTCTATGTTGTCTAAATAAATATCTCATATCAGTGCCTCTAAATAATCTATATACCTTCCAGAATGAAAGATTAATGTATATGTTCATGAAATTTAACTTCATTATGAAGTTTGCAGAGTCTGAAGCAAGACTAGCTACAGAGAATGAACTAGTATATTATTAGTTGATTTCAAGGTATTAATGTTTTTTTCTGATTAAAGCAAAATATAATCAGACAATTTGAATATGTAATACCATATCCACACAATGATGTAGATTTTTACAACTGTAAAATAGAAACTGCGCTTATTGAAAATTGCCATGCAATATTACAGATATTCTTCTTCTCATACTAAAATAAAAAACAAAAAAAATAATATGTGTAGGTCTGCTATTCTTCCAACTGTATTAATAGTAAGGAAGAAAACAAGAATGTAAGGAAGTAGTAAGGAAGAAAGAAGAATGAACTGGGAAAGCTACATCCTGTTTTTTAAAAACATGCCATTTGGCTTTGAATTAAAACTGTCTTAAAATTGTAACCACAGTAGGAACTGTAGCTACAACCAATTTTCACTAGTTAATAAAACTGTTAATAAAACTAGTTAATAAAACTGTTCACAAATTGAAACTGGGCATAGAAGGAAAGAAGGTTTTGGATGAAGCTTTAGTTGCAAGGCAGATTTACTTATTAATGGTAATCGTAGCTTCCTTTTCCTCTCATGAGGTGTGGAGGGTGTAATTTCACTGATTCTGTTGTAATTATTCTGTAACTCTTCCACAGATGCTTTAATGTCAAACAATCCTATCTCGCTGTAGTAGCTGACTGTCCCCTTAGCAACACACTTCTATTCATTTAATTCATATTGAATTCTATTCTTGCGTTAAAGGGACAGTTGGCTAGCATGTGGAAAACAGGGATGATTGCCTAGGCTTCTGTACAAGAATTAGAGCATAGATTGAAAAATTTTAGTCTGCTGCTCCATGGAGGAGTTTGGAGGAAATGATGCTAGGAGAGAGGAATTACACCTATCAGAGATACTGCTAATAGTGAAAAAGTCTCCCATAGATTGACTGTCATTAAAAAGATTTGGAAAAAATGTAATGAAATCTAAACTTCATTTTGTAATACAGTGTCTTTGAAAAAGGATACAAAATCGTCAAAAGATACAGACTTTCTTAAACTACTGTTTGAAAAACTGCCTAAGGATTGTAACAATAATTGTAACAAAACCAAAACCTAAATAGCAGGTTTTGTGAGGACAAACAGTTAAAATGTATTCATTAGAACATAGTTTGGCACTTCTATCTTGATTTTTCATTCTAATGTGTCATGGTTTAAGTCCAGCCAGCAACCAGAAACCACACAGCTGCTCACTCACTCCCCCTGCCTTCCTCCCTGCACTCCTGGAGGGATGGGGAGGAAAATCAAAAGAATTTAACTCCCACAGGTTGAGATAAGAACAGTCCGGTATAACACAAATCACTGCTGCTACAACCAATAATAATAATGATAAGGGAAATAACAAGGGAAGAGAATACAACAGCTCACCATTCACCAACCGATGCCCAGCCCAACCCAATCAGTGATCTAGCTCATCATCAGATAACTGCCCCAAGTTTTTATATGGGAATGATGTGCTGTGGTATGGAATACCTCTTTGACTAGTTTGGGTCAGGTGTCCTCTCGACTTCCCATCCTTCCTGGCAGAGCATGAGACTCAGAAAGTCCTTGGTCAGAGTAAACATTACTGAGCAGCAACTAAAAACATCAGTGTTATCAGCGCTGTTCCCAGGCTGAAAGTCAAAACCACAGCACTGCACCAGCTACTAAGAGGGAGAAAAATGACTGCTACTGCTGAACCCAGATCACAATGACAATTTAAAAAACACACTTACATGGTTTCCTTAAACTGGTATTGTTGAATTTAAATACAGAATAAGTACATATTTAAGGGGAATTTCAGATATGTTAACATTCATGGACCAAAATCACTTACTTGAAAACCAGACAAATCTAGATTTTTTCCCCAATGGCTTTTGGAAGCATTTTAATAGAATTCTAACACTTCTGAGTTAACAAATTTGTCTAATCATAGTTATATTTTAAGATAGTAGCATCATTACTACATATGGGGATATAGGATACTAATTTGAATATCTCACTGGTTATCATCTTGCTTTAACTTGCTGTGATATGAAATTTACAAAGATATTAACTATGCTATAAGTGAAACATTTAGTAAAAGATTTATAGTATCTATCTATATGAGTATCTTCAATATATTTTTGCAGAATATCATAGCCTTCGGCTGCTTCCATTTCCTTTTGTGATTCAGTAATGATCATATACAGTATTATAAAAAACATATAAACTCAGTAGATTCTTCTATCCAAAGCTTCCAGTCTAAAATTTTAGACTAAAGCTTGTTTCTACAACTTGCATCTTATTACTGTCAGTACTGGTTTTACCTCTTTTGTCCTGATTCTATTATTGTTGTGTGGGGTTTTTTTTTTTTTTTTTTTGTTTTTTTTTTTTTTTTTGTCAGTTTCAGGGAGTTTTGTTCCATGAAACAGGGATACTGTGTACTATACATTCAGATCAATAGGTAATAAAACTTAGTAGGCTTTATTCTTGTTGCAAAATACCTACCTCAAAACACACTATGTATATGCTGTTTTTACAGAAAGAATAATACAGGCTTTGATTAACTGTTCTTCAAACTAGTAATACTGATAATAGTTCTCTAGTATCTCAGCTTATACTTTTTATTATGAGTACAAGATAACATTACTCAAACCAGCCTTTGAAATATCCAGAAAACTTTTCTGTCCCTGATCATAGTTATTGTATGCATAGTTACATGACTGCCACAGTTATGAGTACATAGATTAATGGTCTGCTTCTGGCAAGAAGCAAATATCTCAAGTTCCTGAAATGCATGTGGTTTTGACATGAAGACAGAGAGGATCCAGTGCTTGTTTGTTCTGGTGCTTATTTACCATCACTGCTAAATTATCAACTCCTCCATTCTGGAAAGTCCACTGACATGACTGTAGCCTATACATACCACTTGTGTTTCATTTTTTGAACAAGGTGGTTCATTCAACAAGTGACACTACACCACACACTTGTCCTGGGTTTAGCAGTAGCAGTTATTTTTTCTTCTTCACAGTAGCTGGTGCAGCTGTGTTTTGACTTTCAGTTGGGAACAAAACTGATAACAGGAATGTTTTTAGTTACTGCTCAAATGTTTTACTCTGACCAAAGACTCTGTGAGTCTCATGCTCTGACAAGGAGGAGGGGAGGCCAGGAGGAAGCAGAGACAGGACACCTGACCCAAACTGACCAAAGAGGTATTCCATACCACAGCCCATCATGCCCAGGATGTAACAGAGAGTTACCCGGAAGGGCTAGTTCTCTCTGGGGGAGTTGGAGGAGTTATTGGGTCGGTGCTCAACTGGGGTAGTGTGTGTCGTGAGTTATCTGTCAGTGGTTGGTGAGATGCTGTATTCTTTTCCCTTGTTATTTCCTTTACCGTTATTATTATTATTGGTGGTAGCAGTAGTGATTTGTGTTATACCTTAGTTACTAAACTGTTCTTATCTCAACCTGTGGGAGTTGCATTCTTTTGATTCTCTTCCTCATCCCTCTGGAAGCAGGGGAGGTCAAGAAAGGGGGGTTGACTGAGTGAATGAG
This sequence comes from Agapornis roseicollis, assembly GCA_002631895.1. Classification (NCBI taxonomy): domain Eukaryota; kingdom Metazoa; phylum Chordata; class Aves; order Psittaciformes; family Psittacidae; genus Agapornis; species Agapornis roseicollis. The sequence goes on along the minus strand of NDXB01012218.1, from coordinate 25,563 downwards.
TCGTGTGGCTGGGTTTAAACCACAACACACTATAAACCTAGTCTGCACTTTGCATTATGCTTCACTCTACAGAATGACTTGACAGAAACTGTGTCAATCAAAAAGGTGAGATAAATAATCTCCATGCTTAAATTTCAGTCACACCTTAAGCACATGAGAAGTCTCAAATCAGTTCTTTCGATGAAGTACATTTGCAGCATGTGTCTGCACACTGGGAGAACTGCAGATGTTGTGGTTTTCCAAATTACAGCTGCCCTGTTTGTGTTTAATCCTTTGTATTTACTCCTCCACTTGCCTTACCCCCACAGACATCAGCTTCATGCCTCCTCACTGTTGACTAGTCTGTTGACTTGGTACAGCTGTGGGCTTGAAATGAGACACTACACCACCTACTGAGAAAGACCCAACCATAGAAAAATGGTTATTTTTTTAACTCAATGGCTTTTCTCATCCACTTCATCCCATGTCCACAGAAGGATCTGGATTGAGAATGTGCAGCATAGTGCAGGGGCAGGAGCAGACAGGTAAGGGGAACTGAAACTAACATTTCTCTAAAAAAATTGCTTTTGCTTTCTAGTAACTTATAGCCAGCATGTTGGGCTGAGACAGAAAGAAGGTGTCAGATCTTCTCAGGAAACCCAGTATTCCAGAACCAGGGATCCCAGGTTCTTTCCTCAGAAGTGACACGTATCACAACTGGTTTCTATCTTATCCAATAATTCCTTCAGTAGAATCATAACACACCACAGGTCATATGATCCTGTACTTTCTTTCTTGATGAAAGTCTATGACTGAAGGTCTAATATGTATCTCAGATGAAATATTAGTAGAAATATACCCATTTTTTCTTGTTTATTAATTACCTTATTGTTCACCTCTAGCTATTAGCATGTAGTTTCTTCAAACTGTTTAGTGTCATAAAGTATCTGAAAACCTCTTACATAAATATTAAGTAACAGGGATATCAGCATGGCACCAAGAATTGTTCTTTCCCACAAAAATTTCATGGAAAGGCAACAGTTATAAATCCACTTAGGATTTCTCTAGAAGAGAACAAAGCCAGAGAGAAGCACTTATCTTTATCAAATTTTATAAACAAATGTAGGAGCTGCTCTAACAATGAAATTAAGTTTGTTCTATAAATATTGATTGGTATTACTGGTAGTTTATTACTTGTTTCTTTATTGACTGAGTTCTGGACTGTTTTTTGCTTGTTTTTTTTTTCTTTCATGTAATACTCTTTTGACAATTTATTTACAGCTTTGTAGAAGAGTGGAGGACCCAGGCTGTTGAAGTTCATTTCTTTGGTCTTTTTTTCCATAAAGCTATATTCCCAAATCATACATAGTCTTGCATTTAAAAGAAGAAGGAGAAAAAAATGTTTCTGAGATAATCAAAATCCTTTGGTATTATTCAACAATCATTTTATTTTTAAGATATAAAGGCTGCCTCTGTTTCTTTTCAGAATTTCAAACAGAAATCATCATTTCTGTCTACTAATATAGCTATAACACTAGTAAGATTTTGTTCTTTGTTAGATTTTACTCTTTCTATCCCCCTCCACTCTCCCCCCCCACCAAACTAGACTTTATTTTTCTTAGTCCTGAGACCAAAGATTTTAGCATACTCTCTTCCATCTCTTGTATCAATTCTCTGCTTTTAATAATTTCCCTGATTTGCTGCTTGCTCAATATTTTCCCATTTTATTTCTAATTTCTACCTTAACTTCAATACAAGTGAACTTTCATAAAATTTGACCTGTTTCTTGATAGAGGGTATTTTCTTATCTGTGGGTCTTGCTTGAACTCTACAGCAGTTTTTCTTTCTCAAAGATATCTCAAAGTACAGGTACAAGAATATTTTTCTCATTTGGTTTCTCAGGGGAAGCGATGTTAATTGTTATTCTGATACTTGAACTTTCTAACATGTAAGGAAGGTCATTCAGAAATCTAATGAGAAAGCATGTAATATTATACTTTCATCATGCATTCTCACCTTTATTGGAAGGATTTTATTTTCAGAAGTTGCACTGCCTTTGCCAGCTGAGCACAGGTAAAGCTGTGTAAGCTCTGTAGAGTGGATACAACTATACTGCATGAAAATTTCATATACTTGTACAGACTAGGTCTTATCTGTCCAGGAAAGTTTTCAGAGTGCAGCTTTCTTCCATTTTGATGATATAGGTACAGCTAAAAGTCATCAATTCCCTTTGCTGTAAGCTGAGTCACTTCTGAGCTGCACAGTATAATACTGCCCTTTATCAGAACTAGGTGGGAAGGGTTTTTATGTTGTCAAGGTTTCTGCTTTGAACTCTGATTTTTTTTTTTGCAATGCATTCAGTTAGATATGCATCAGATTTTAGGATATACACTCCAATACTTAACAGAATTCTGGAACAGATTACTAAAGCAAATAATTCATGGCATATTATGACATTTTGTTGTTTCTTTACTATCTGAAAAGAAAAACCAAATAGAAGGGTAATACAAAAAAATACACAATGGAGTGAGCAAATTAACAGTGCAATGTTGCAATAATTTCCACAAAAGAATATGAATACATTATACAAGTATATGGCAGAATTTGTGTAGCTGTTTTAATAAGTAATGACCATTTAAATGTCTCACTGATGCTCCACAACACCTGTGTGTGTGTGTATGAGACCCGTTTTGACAATGTTATTAACAGCATCAGCTAACATGAGATTCAGACTGGGATGTGGGCAGGAGCTATCTATCTGGTTTATGCTCATTCTAAAGAAAATTAAAGCATAGCAATCTGGAGGAAGTAATTGAGGCTGAAAATAAGCCTAACACTTCTGAGACTTATTAGATGTTCTTTACTTAGAATTCCAAGTCACTGGGATTTTTGAAATTTAACTGTTACTGTTTGATCATTTTGAACAACTATCAAGAACGCTTTCTTTTTCTTACCTACAAAAGGTAGGAGCCTTTTGGTATCTGCCTACAGCAGCCTTTTCTGTCAGATACAGATATTATAGCCGTTCATACATTCATACATCTATCATCTCTTAATTCAGCTACTCAGAGAACTTTCTGTAAAAATACTGCTGTTGCGTCTATTATGAGACTGAAGCTGGCATTGAGTGTGCTGCTCTTGTGACGTCTGTAGCAAGTTAAAATGTTACATGCCTATCCCACTCATTTCTCGTTTTTCTTTCCCTCTCTTCAGAAGTCACCTCTTCATCAGCCATCCTCTATGTGACATTTTAATGAACCTCTACCAAAATGGGAAAAAAAAAATCATTATTGTTGTTAACTATAAGGCTGTTTGGATTGTCTAAACAGAAAATTTTTAGGGAGATGTGATACATGCACATCTGCCAGCAAGGCAGAGGAGTTCAAATCAGAAAGCAGTGAGCTTCTTATGGGCCATGGGAAAAGCAACCTGTTTGCAGATCTCCACTGCAGCCAGAGCAGTTTGCCTGACCAAGCTGATGTGGTCTATTACAACCTTCAGTACGTTCGGTTCTTCACTGGCTAAGTCTTCTTGTCCATGTGCTGTTTAATATGTATATTTTGAAGTTAAAATACTAATTGACCTACACCTTTCCTTACCTCAAAGTTTCCTCATTTTTTCACATATTGGCTGTTTTGGTTTTGGTTTTGGTTTTGGTTTTTGTATTTTTTTCCCTTCATTTTAAGAATCCAGAGGTAAAAGTGTTCTACATCATTTTATGATGCTTATTTGTTAATGCATCACCAGAAAGCATTCTCTGATATGCAGCTTGAAGTTTTCCATTCTTAATTTAATCCTATTACTGCTGTTTAAATCCCTGTTTATCATCCTGATTCTTCTGTTGCATTGGATTTACACTCCCAAGATATTTAGACTGTTATTTCGGTAAAGAGTAAGCCATAGTGTATTATACATATTTTTTTAATAATTTTAATTCTATATTCCTTTGCCTATTAAAAAACTGCCCTACAGTTTTGTAATAGTTTGTGTTGTCCAAAATATCTTTAGTTTCTGGGTAAGGTTTCGGTAATAAGAAACCTGCGAAACAGCATACATATGACTTCTGCTACCTGAGTGCCATAAAATCCAATGGAAGTTAAATCACTGGTCTTATATGGGCTACAAAGAGGACGAATACTAAGCAATCCTATAATGCGTCTCATCTCTTTAAAAAAGTTCAAAACCCACAGGGCTTTTATCATGTGTGCCTGTAATGTTAATTAAGTTCTGTTACAAATACTTGTCCAATTCACTCCTGTAATCAACCTAAAAACTGTTGCCATTTAATAGCTATATAATCATGGTACATAGAAAACAAACTGAGTAATTGAAATCCATTCATGCCAGGGAGTAGGTGATCACAAGATGACTGCCTTTCCAACAGGAAGCCCACAGTCTAAATAAACCCAAATAGTGAGACAAGATGGCAAACAAGAGTGGAATTTAGAAGAAAACAGGAATTGAAAGGAAATAAAGAGGCAGAACAGTCAATGCGGTTGGCAGCAGTTTCAGATATGGAGAGTCCTGGGACTCTCTTAAGTCGATTCCTTTCTTTCATTAGGCATATGTTTCAAGTAATTTTCTCAAATGCTTACCTTAAGAAAACTGTTCTGCGTCATCTTAAATCATAGAATAGTTAGGGATGAAATGGACCTTAAGAGCATCTAGTTCCAACCCCCCTGCCATGGGCAGGGACACCTCACACTAAACCATGTCACCCAAAGCTTCATCCAACCTGGCCTTGAACACTACTAGGGATGGAACACTCACAATTTCCTTGGGCAACCCATTCCAGTGCCTCACCACCCTCACAGGAAAGAATTTTTTCCTTAGATCCAATCTAAACTTCCCCTGTTCAAGTTTGAACCCGTTACCCCTTGTCCTGTCACTACAGTCCCTAATGAAGAGTCCCTCCCCAGCATCCCTATAGGAACCCTTCACATACTGGAAGGCTGCTAGGAGGTCTCCATGCGGCCTTCTCCAGGCTAAACAGTCCCAACTTTCTCAGGCTGTCTTCGTATGTTAAGTGTTCCAGCCCCCTGATCATACTCATGGGCCTCCTCTGGACTTGTTCCAACAGCTTCATGTCCTTTTTATGTTGAGCACACCAGAATTGCACACAAAACTCCAGAGGAGGTCTCACAAGAGCAGAGTAGAGGGGCAGGATCACCTCCTTCAACCTGCTGGTCATGTTCCTTTTGATGCAGCCCAGGATATGGTTGGCTTTCTGGGCTGAGAGCTCACACTGAAGCCGGCTCATGTTCATTTTCTCATCGACCACCACCCCCAAGTCCTTCTCCGCATGGTTGCTCTGAATCTCTTCTCTGCCCAACCTTGTAGCTGTGCCTGGGATTGCTGCAACCCAGGTGTAGGACCTTGCATTTGGCATGGTTAAACTTCATGAGGTTGGCATCAGCCCACCTCACAAGCATGTCAAGGTCCCTCTGGATGGCATTCCTTCCCTCCAGAGTATCCACCGAACCACACAGCTTGGTGTTATTGGTAAACTTGCTGAGGGCGCACTCAATCCCACTGTCCATGTCACCAACAAAGATGTTGAACAAGACCGGTCCCAACACCCATCCCTGAGGGACACCACTCATCACCAGCTTCCAGCCTGACACTGAGCCATTGACCACAACTCTTTGCGTGCGGCCATCCAACCATTTTTTTATCCACCGAGTGGTCCATCTATCAAATTGATGTCTCTCCAATTTAGAGACAAGGATGTCGTGTGGGACAGTGTCAAATGCCTTGCACAAGTCCAGGTAGATGACATCAACTGCTCTACTCCACCCATGAGTTCCGTAGTCCCATCATAGAAGGCATCCATATTGGTCAGGCAGGATTTCCCCTTATTGAAGCCATTCTGGCTGTCACCAAGCACCTTGTTGTTTTTCATGTGCCTTAGCATACCTTCCAGGAGAATCTGCTGCAAGATTTTTCCAGGCACAGAGATGAGACTGACCGTTCTGTAATTCCCTGGATCATCCATTTCCCCTTCTTGAAAATGGGGCTATATTTCCCTTTTTCCAGTCATTGGGAACTTGGAGCAGCTGGAATATGTCTACATTGCTCCAAGCATTTATTATAGATGTTGGCAACTGACTGGGTGTGTTGGGATGGAATGATGCTCCTCTCCCCAACACATCAAATTTAAAGCACTTTTCATGTTTCTGGTCTCTCCAGATGACATTATATTATCTGTGTGTCTTAAATGGTCTGTGCTTTGCCACTTTTCTCTACATATTTCCTTGATTTGTATTTGGTCACCTGTCTTCAGCGTTCTCCAATCTTTGCAGATAACATACTGATAATATTTATGGAAATTTCAGAGTATGTTTTAGAAACAGGAGATCACATGACAAGACCTAGACCAATAAAGCTCAAAGATCAAGTTTAACCATGCCAAGTGCAAGGTCCTACACCTGGGTCAGAGCAATCCTAGGCACAACTACAGGTTGGGCAGAGCAGAGATTCAGAGCAGCCCTATGGAGAAAGACTTGGGGGTGGTGGCTAATGAGAAAATGAACATGAGTTGACAGTGTGCCTTGAAACCCAGAAAGCCAATGGTATCCTGGGCTGCATCAAAAGGAGCGTGACCAGCAGGGCAAAGGAGGTGATCCTGCCCCTCTACTCTGCTCTCGTGAGACCTCCTCTGGAATATTGTGTGCAGTTCTGGTGTCCTCAACATAAAAAGGACATGAAGCTGTTGGAACAAGTCCAGGGGAATCCCACGAGGATGATCAGGGGACTGGAGCATCTCCCATATGAAAACAGGCTGAGAGAGTTGGGACTGTTTGGAGAAGAGAAGGCTGCGTGGAGACCTCCTAGCAGCCTTCCAGTATGTGAAGGGTTCCTATAGGGATGCTGGGGAGGGACTCTTCATTAGGGACTGTAGTGACAGGACAAGGGGTAACGGGTTCAAACTTGAACAGGGGAAGTTTAGATTGGATCTAAGGAAGAAATTCTTTACTGTGAGGGTGGTGAGGCACTGGAATGGGTTGCCCAAGGATGTTGTGAATGCTCCATCACTGATGGTCCCCAAGGCTGGTCTGTGGAGAGAGGCTTGGGTGACAGTTTAGTGTGAGGTGTCCATGCTTATGGCAGGGGGGTTGGAACTAGATGGTCTTAAAGTTCTTTCCAACTCTAACTGTTCTATGATTCTATAATTGCTACTTGCAAAGCATGCTTACAGGTAACCCTGGGTTCAAGACGGCTTTCCTTTGAAAAAGGAAGTTACACAATGCTGCATTCAATCACTGTGGCCAGAATGTACATCTGCTTCTAGGCAAAGGTGTTACTTCAGCTTAGGGGTTTCATGCTACAAGTTGAAGTACCTATTTTGTTAGAGAAAAAAATAAAAAACCACCAATGACATAGACACACAACCACACAAAGCAAGGTATTATTCTGGACTGCTGCACCTATAACATAATCTCTACTTATTTAGAGTAAAAAAGAAAAAAATTATCACAGTTTCAGTCATTATGGGATTCCTCTTGGGAACAAAAGTTCCCCAACAGTTTTGTAATACAAAAGATATTTTTTTAATTTAATTTTCTCTCACTCTTCTTACTTGTGCACCATTTGCACCTTCATGGGTCAGCTGTCTGTGTACGTGCTTTAATGTACAGAATTTCAGTTTGTTGGATTTTCAGCTGCACAATGAAAACCTACATGTTCATGTGAGTGTTTTGTACATGGGGATTCCATCCTTTTTTTTTTTTTTTTTTTTTTTTTTTTTTTAGCCAAGTAGCATTTAGTATTCCTACAAATTTAGATTATAGCAATGCTGATCTTTTTCATAAATACGGCATTTTATGTATCTCTCTATAGGATAGCAACTGTACTTTGGTGAAAACCAGATCAAAGCAACTAGAAATTTCCACTAGAGGTAAGTCAGCATCTGTTCCTAGGAGAATTTCTGGGCATTATTTAGGAAGAAAATTTTGAAATGTTTCACTGTTTGAACTAGAATAAATATGCATCTTCTGTAAACACAATAGGAATTTCCTCTTGCATTTTTTAGAGTTTTGTAGAGTGATAGGTAGAGCTCTCTGCATGGTGTTATAATTGAAACATTGTTATATGTTACAAGATTCAGGTTTTGATCTCTTCTTCATCATAGTAACTCTTTAATCTTTTTTTCTCTGTTGCTTCATTTTGACTTCTCAGTGTATTAGGCTGCTAATGTATACCATTATTGCTTTTGGTTATTAACTAGGGATGGATTTGGAAAAAGTAATTTTGTGCTGGCTTGATGTAGCAGAATAAGCTGTCAAACATCATATCAGGTGACAGTGTGATGTCCTTCTGTGAAGCTGCAGCACAGTGTGTGTTACAGCTGGAAGGTTACAGGTAATCAGAGAGGATTACCAAAGGCATCTTTATTAAATATCTGTGGAGGTCTACTGTGGTTGTGACCAGATAATATGAGCTTTTAGTATGAAAACAGGAAATTATTAATAAACTGGTTTGGCTGTTCTGAATGCCCTTGCAAAAATTTACCTAATTTTATTTTCTAGGGAGATTAATGTCAAGTATTAGATTTATTTTTACTTAAGGTGTAGGCCTATTATGCTTTGAAGTGATTCCCTTTTAATTTGTTATATTTCCCTGGATGTTTGATAATATTAAAAATGTTTAAACCAGAATGTTTCTATTCTCATTTTCTGGTTAGTAAGTTTTGACAGTTCAGAGTAAACTGGTTTATGTTGATTCTTTTGTTTTAATGTATAATAAAATGCAGTTCAATGGAGATAGAAGCCAGCCTTAAGGTTCTTCATGGACTTTCTGTTGAATACCATGTTTTACATACTAAAAACTTACTTTTTCTTGGTAATTTCCTGTAAGTTCTATCTTTTTTTATTTTTTTTTTACATACTAAAAAGTTATAAGTGGTTAAATCCAACACTTTCAGTGAAACTAATACTTTTTAAGGCAGAAATTGCAGATATACTTGTGATAAATTGCTGAAACAGTTTTGCATATAACTGTAAATTAAACTTAACTGTGAAGAAATCATATCGTCAATTTAGATACACTTTTATCTCTTCAGAAAGATTAAAAATGCAACACCTTAGATTTAGCACTGTGACGTTTGACAAGCATTGAAACAAAAAAGGAAGTGTAAATTTTACTAATCAAAACATCTGTACTATGCAGCCATTTACATTTTCCTATCAAGACATGAGAGAAATGTTAATTTTAGACGACTCTTTTTATGACCTATAATTACTGTCATTAAGAAAGCTCTGGAGACTTACAGGGAGCTTTGACTGAAATACAGTTTGACATGTTCTATAATTAATGCTGAATTAACGTGCTACAGTATGTGCCTCAGAAGAAAAAGGGTTCTTTTTACTCAAAGAAAAGTCAAAGAAATTGTATTACAGTAATATCTGCTAACATCACTATATTTAAAGTTATGTCACTGGTTTTTATGCAAACCCTGTTTTTCAGTAGCTTATCGTGGCTATTAAATGATCTTCAGATTCAGGCACTAACTGCAGATGACTTCAACCCACAGGTCTTTTTAGTATTCCCCCCCCATATACTAATTTCATTAAATGTTAATTGGAATACATTACAATTTCTTGTCTGCATAAAGTACACCTATGTCCATTAAAGCTTTGGGATGCCCTTTTGTGAATTTGTTGTAAACAAAAATTATATCTGTTGCACTAAATAGAGTTTTCATTCTTTGTTACATTGTTAGCCTGAGAGACCATACAAACTAGAATAAAACAAAACAAAACAAAACAAAACAAAACAACAAAAGAACCCCAACATCTTCATGATAGGTATTTTTTTACAGTATAAAGTTATTTAATATACTATAATAGAGTTATCCTTTTCACCATTTCTTGGTTTATATGCTTTCTGGAAACATGTTGGACATTGTCATAATTAAAGAACTCTTCTGATTTTACTAAAAAAAGAAAATAATCTAAAAACTGTATTTTAAAGCAAATGAAATAGGGAAAGAAACTTAATAATTCAAGGAACCATACAACAAATTCTTTTTTAAATATTAGAAGGTAATTCTAGAGAACTATTAACAACATCATGAACAGACAGAAGCATATAAAGAAGAGGTATCTTCATATTACAGACTATAAACCAACCAAAATCTTCTACCTTGGATAGTCAAAAAAAAAAAAAAATCAGAATTTTTATATCTTATATCTTTTCTCTTAAATAGCACAACTGAGATAATATTCTTAATACTAACAAAACTTAATCTGCCTATCTTTAATTGATATGAAATTCTGTTTCAGAGAGAGAATTTATTTGCCTTTAAGTTATATGTTGGTCAGTTGTACACTATGGCATTTAAATTTTGCTGCAATGAGAAAAAGTCCTCCCATCACTGTGAATAAGAAGGCCTTCTAAAAAAGAAAAAATTAATATTGTAAATGACATGAACTAATGCATTAATATTGTCAATGAAATTCATCACGATAAATATTATTTATGTACTTCTTTCACATTGCCTTTAATTGTTTGGGTATTTTTTTACAAAATTCAGAAAACCTCATTTGTTTACATTTTATATCAACATTTCTAATGTTTTTTGATCAGTTTATCTCATTTAGCTCTCTGTAGCATCCTACATGAGACATATCCAATTGATTATAACAGTGCTGGTGTAGTATTTTTAAGTACTCATTTATACATATTTTTAAACAAAATTTAACTTTTTGAAATAAATCTTGAAATGTTTTAAATCAGTGTAGGATTGCTGAAGTTAGCTGAGCTTTACTGTTTAATACCTGTTGAAAACCAGATCACCAGATCATTTATATGATGCCTTGAATGCAAGTTCTTGCTAAAAATAAATATGTATTATACAGAATAAAACAAATTACTCTATTATTTGAAAGGTTATAATTAATTTAGAGCTTCAGAATTAAAACCAAGTCAAAAACATTTAAACATAATTTTAAGCAGACCTTTTTTTTACCATTCACCAGCCTAGATTTTTTGGGGTCATGCCAGATCTTGTTTCACACACCTTTCCCTTATGTATGATTTCACACCTTTCACACACCATTTCCCTTATGTATGATTTCATATATTAGGTAACATTTCTATTGTAGATTCTTGGACATCTTACTATAAATTTCTTGCTAGTTGAAAATTAATGATAGTTTCCAAATTTTATTTCTTACTTCTTACTCGTTAGATAGTATCAGAGATATAAGCTCTTCTTCTTACCTATAATCATTAGTTTTCTTGATAAGTTTTGGTGTGGAGTTTATCGAAGCTATATTGGAAGCTCAAGTAACTAATTTCCAATATTTTCCTATTATTAATAGATGCTTATTTTTAATTAAGACCACTGATCAGTTGGTTAAGAAGAATTTCCTTGTTATCATACTCATCTAGGTGTTTGTAATGAATTGTTTTTTTTAAAGCTAATTTACATGTAACTGAAGACTTGCTGGTCAACAATTCTCAAGATCATTCCTAAAGTCTTTTTGAAGCATTCCAATACTTTTAACAGATTGGGATGGTAAAATTTCTAATAAAATAGAATAAAACAAAAATGAACAAATATTTCTCCGTATTTGGAAAGAACTAATATTATGGCTCATACTACATGAGGATGATGAATTGTTCTTTGCTCCATCAATAACTGGAGAGTTTGTTAAACAACATCAGCTAGAGAGAAACCTTTTAAATCAGCTGGCCAGCGTAATTTGCATCAAAGAGCAGTAAAAGAGCTGACAAACCTTTCAGAGTTATTGATGTATACTTTTTTCAAGTTCTGGAATACTAAAAAACAATCTATGAATACAGAACACTATTTACTTTGCTTCACTATTCAAAATTAGCAACCAGATTGACTTAGGTATCTGGTTCGGCATTAACCTCATGTAGCTTCAGGAAAATCTTTATAGCATTTGCCCGATGGCATTATTAGTAATGCTAATTAATGTGCTTTTCAGAAAAAAAAAAAAACCCATCCTTTTGGTCATATAAACTTATTAGAATTTTGATTTCCAAGGAATGTGTGTAAATTTAACATTTTGAATCTTCAGCAACATTTCACATTTTAAAACATGATAGTCTAACTAAAGTTGAACATTAAAACATACGTAAACAGGCTTAAATATTTGATCTAAAAACTTTGTCACTGATTAGCAGTGGTTCTAATAGGGATTTGTAAAAATACAAAATTGGCTAGTTGGCTTATCAATGATTTGAAAGCAAGTATAAATTCAGTGTAAATTAAATAAAGCAGTGCTTTAAGAAGTGGTAACTGCTATATCTAAAGAACTGTCTGGAAAAGCAGTGATTTGGAGAATAGCATGGTTATATGGGCAAGCAATTCAATGTCAATTCAATGATAATGACAAAGTAAAATGACAGATTACTTTTGGAATACATTACATTTTGGATGTATGCATCCCAAAGGAGGAGTTGTGGAAAAGGAGTCAGTGATGACTTTGTTGTCAAATAAGATATTGGTTGGATAGATAGCGAAATTGGAAAGGGTTTAGGAATGAGGTGGGAAATAATTCAGACTGCAAAATCATCTTACAGTGGTAGACAACTACAACTCAATCTACTTTCTCTTTCAAAGAAGTAGATTGTGAGGTGATATGCACAAATTCACTCACTAGAAGGAAATAGTAGCAAGGAAGTTTCTTTCATCTAATTGAAAAAGGCATAGAAACCTTGACATTGAAGATAAGTTTAAATAAAGAGAGGCACACATTCACAAAATAAGCATGACTCTTTCTACAAAAGTGAATTTGGGCACTCGTCCTACCTGTTTACAGGGAGAAGACATCTGTTCTCTTCCATGACTTCTCAAACTTCACCCCTTAAAAGATCAACTTATTCTGTGTCAGTTATCATTCTTCAGACCTGTCACACACCCATTTGCTTCCTAGCATTTCTATTTTTATTTTTAATTTGAATATGGGACTTCAAGGATCACTATTGGAAATTATGGAAAGAAAAATGGATATGGTAAACCTATTGTTGTCAGCAATGTCTATCAGTCAAGTTCCTGATTATTTATGTGATGTATACGAAATTTTTATGTTTTTAATAAATAACGAATGAACAGAAGTATGTCATCAAGTAAACTACCAGTTTTCCCCACCCTTTTAATCTGACACAATCATTGTTAATAATTCCGCCTCTTTTATAGCAGAATTTTTAAGTGTTTGCTTTAGATGACAACATAGCTTATGCAAGAAAGTAAAGGGTTGAGCGTTAGAAGAGAGATGATGAAAATATATGAGTCAACTTCATTCAGATTATGTAGCATGACAGAAGTGAATATAGGAACTAGTAAGAATTTTGCAAAAAAGCAGGTGGAAGTTGTGGCATACTCTGAGAAACATGGATCTAGTAAAGGTATAGGGGAGATATATATATATATATATATACACACATATATACAATCTGGTAGGGGAATTTTTTGTTATTTCAGTTTTACTCAGAATTCTAAGTCTAAATCATAAGAAAACTATAACAATTGACTAATTAAAAAAAAAATTAAATTAAAATTATTATTAATAATATAAAAAGAATAATTTAATAGAATTAAATAAAGATTTTTTTTAAAAAAAATAAACAAACCAGAGTTTTCCTTCAGTATGCTTCCTTCAGGTAAGCAATTCCATTCAATTCATGGCTGCATGAAATAAGTCTGCTGTCTTTTGGTCAGCTTGCTTGTAGAGGATGGTTAGGAGTCAAACAGAAGATATCAAAGCATCGGTAAAGATGAGTTTAGATAGAAAAGGATGGGTTATTTACTAATTAAGAAAGAATGTATCTTCTAACACAAGAAGACTGCTGATACTACCTAACTGACAGCATTATTAGACGGTTCAGATGTTTTCTCCCCATCTTTCAGAATTTGTAGCTCGATGACAGCTTCTTTTACTGGGACTGAAGACCACATACAGTCCATGAACAAAATATATGCAAAAAGAACAACAGGTATCTCACTTCAATATTTTATATAAAGAAACTAGTTTATATTTTGGTCTGTATAAGATTATTTATATTTTAACTTTGTCTGTCATTTAGAAATTTGGAATAGAAATGTATGCATGAAAAGAACAGAATAAAGGAGGAACTAGAAATGGCATTTTGTTTGAAACCAAATGGAAACTCTCTAGGTTAAGGCAGGGATGATAATGGTGAAAAAGATATGATGTGACTTCTCCTCCAAAGAATTTGAAACCACTCAGTGATCACTTTTTTTTTCTCAGTGATCTTGACATTACCAGTCTTCTTACTCATACAATCTTACCTCATCTTTCACTTCTAGACTTTGTTCAGCCAGATCTGCTTTTAGAGAGTATAAAAATATATAAAATGGTCTCACCTACTTTGCCTTAGTAGATTACACTGGAAAAAAGAAATTGTACTTATGAATGAGGTACATAATTGGACCACTGACATATGTCTATATTTAAAATAAGAAGCTGTTTTATAGACATGTGCATAGGCAAAGAGTAAAAACATTTTCTTATGTCCTAACTTTGGTAATAATAGAACAGACATGAAAATGAAATAGCAAAAGTTGTTGTGTGGCATTCCTTTACCATCTTCTTAATATTTACTAAAAGATATAATTCCATATTTGAAATATTCTATTTTCTGAGTTTTGAAAGGCATGATAAGTATTTACAATATATATTTTTTTTCTTCTTCTTCTTCTTGAAAGCACATCCAGCAGTGGAACGCACACATCATAGTATTTTGCTTTGTCTTTCAAAATCACCCTTAATGTAATCTTTTGCCACTACTCCATACTCTTTCCTGGACAGAAGTCATTATTGAGCCTGAAACCACTATCTGTAATCACAGATGAACAGAGATGTGTCCAGATGTATTAAAAGCAGAAGCAGGGATATCCCTATGCTCATATAACAAATGTTAGCTGTCTCTGCAGGAAGAGCTCCCAGTCTATGGCAATATTCAAAGTGTGGGAAGAGAAAGCAGCTCCACATGTTGATTTTTGCAAGATATTTAGAAACGTAGAAAAGTAAAAATAAGATAGTAATATTTTTAGGATTTAAAAAACTTTTTCAGGGAATTTGTAAAGTCAGGAAATATTTAACAAAATGTTGTAAAATGCTTAAGCAATTTTGTTCTTTTAATCTTTTTTGAGATTAAATAGTTAATTTTTTTTATGAGCTCACAACCCTGTTTCAAGAAAACCAGAACCTAGTTAAGAATATTATTAGAGCAAAACATTAGTTAAGGATTTTGTGGGGTTTTATTTGTATGTTTGTTTTTTTGTTTTTAGTAACAGGTGCTCTTAATACATTAATACAAAACTTCTACTGGTCAAAAACTGAAATCTGGTATACCTTTGTGACCCATGTAGCAAAATACAGAACAAAATACAGTGTTTTTATGGTTATGCCCATATAACAGGCTTTTTCTGACAATAAGAAGTTTGTGAGGGGTGTAAAGAATGCTATATTATACCTTGTCAACACTTCCTACTCACTGTTTGATAATTTCTGTAGTGAAAGTGTTTTGCTCAAAAATTATGGTATGCTAACTTGGCCTGCTGCTTCAAGTAATTTCTTAACTGGTGGTTGTATAATGCCTTTAAGAACATTGGCACATGATTCACAGTTTCTTGTACTACCACACCACTGTTTTCCTTACTTTGTTTTTGCTTTTTTTCTTGGATTTTTTTTAACCCTTTTCTCAGTCAGTAGATCTTCAGAACTGTAATGTTCATGTAAGAACTAAAGTATAATCTGTTTGTTCATATTTATTATAAGAACACCCACAAGATGCTTTTTATTTTCCAAGCACATTAAATCAAAATTGTTTCCCTGAAGAATACACATTCTAAAATAAATGAATACTGTTTTGATAGTGGGTTTAATTTATTTATATATCCAATGAAACTACTGAGAAACAATTTTTTTTCTCCATAGCAGTGGTTACCATTAACTTTTCAGTGGTGCTTGCAAGTAAATCACTTTACATTACCACTGTATTTACAGTACTTCCTTTATATTTCTTTCTTAGTGTGTCTGTGATAATGGGACTACCATATAAATGATGTTTAGTTGCAACTCTTACAAGCAAAATTAGAGAGTTAATGACAACCAAATCTGTCTTGGAAGTAATTTTCTTATTAAAACAAAGGAATATTTGTTATTTTTCTGTACCCTTTACATATAGGATGACTTTTTTAATACATTGCTCTTGGTTACTTTTTTTCAGGTCAAAGTCACTTTAATAGATATGTCTAGTCTACAAAATAAAATACTGCAGCCAATTTATATGCTGCCGGTTTTCTGATACAGATTTGTGACAGTAGACAAATCATGCTTTATAGGGAGCTGGTATGGAGATATACAACATTAAAATTCCAATTACCAACAGAACATAGCCACATCACGGTAGCCATTTTATTCTGCTATATCACTACAGGAAAGATAGAATGGAATCTAACTTTTCTTCCTTTACTCATCTTCTGCTGGAGTTGTTGCTAGTCAGTTTGTCTGAAGACATTGAAGTCTATTAGAGAAAGATGCTTCCCTCCTGAGTGAAAGCAGAACATCCTCATGTTCACCTGTATAGATACAGCTCTGTCTTTCTCAATCTGCTCAGTAGAAGGAAGACATTTAGTCCTTTGAAAAATGGGTAAAAAAATCCTACTTTTCTACCATATTGGGCTATAATGGCAACAAAAATATTTGAAGTGCAGGTTGGAATGAGGGCTGATTTTCCTCTTATTTATCATGTTGACACTAATTGATTCTTGAAAAATTATTTTTCTTGTTATTACTAAGAGTTTCTTGCCCATTTGTTTACTAGCTTGTTTGTTTTTTACACTTCCTACAATTGTAGATCTACATTTTTCACAACAATTATTTCAATTGGCACAATTGCTTAGGCAATGGTTATGATTCAGTCAGCTACCACTGTTTTACACAAAACTGTTAACAAAGATGCTGGAACCAGATGACTTCTCAAAATGAAATTTAGTTCACAAGATGCTGAAGACATCTCTACATTCAGCCTTAATGTGGAAGCATGTAAAATGCAATTACATTTTTTTTTATATATATACATATATACAGACACCCCTATATATGTGTACATTTTTTTTCCTTTTGTTATTGGTTTTGGCTTTATTTTTTTTTTTCCTTGGTGATAGAGTGCAGAATTGAGCAATTTTGGTTAAAATTTTTATTCCTGTGTATTCAGCTATCACTGCCTGCTATCCAAGGCCTACCATGACCACTCTGATATCCACAACGGCCTTTTATAACTAGCAGATAATAGCTAATAATACCCCCACATTTATAACTAAGTAATTAAGAAATACAGCAAGTTTTTTATATAAACACTCTGCAGAGTCCTTTTTTACTTGCTTGTGCCAAGAAAGAGGCCAAGAAGACTAACTTCAAATGTATTTTAAATCTGTAATTAGATAATCTCAACTATTGCATCAGTAACATTCATTGAGAAACCTTAAAAAATGTTAAATAGCTGAAACTGTTAATGTAGTGTTACTTAGATCTAAATGCACTGAAGTTAGTGAAGTATGCTAGCAAATGTGAAGGCTAACTATCGAGTTTCTACTGTTTCACTATTATGCTTAAATTCATAACCTTACTTAGGCAGAAAAGACAGAGAAAAGATGTGCTTTAAAAGATTTTGGTTTTCCTTTTTTTTTTTGTTTTTGTTTTTTTTTTTTTTTCCT
>NDXB01012217.1:74912-101119 GCA_002631895.1 Agapornis roseicollis | reverse complement strand
GGCACTGGAATGGGTTGCCCAAGGAAGTTGTGAATGCTCCATCCCTGGCAGTGTTTAAGGCCAAGTTGGACANGTTAAGCTGGTGAGATGCTGGAATGGGTTGGCCAGAGAGGTTGTGAGTGCTTCATCCCTGGCAGTGTTCAAGGCCAAGTTGGACGAAGCCTTGTGTGGCATGGTTTAGTGTGAGGTGTCCCTGCTTATGGCAGGGGGTGTTGGAACTAGATGATCTTAAGTTCCTTTCCAACCTAACTATTCTATGATTCTATGAGAGAGCAAAGACTAGATGATGATGCATATGAAAATGTCAGATTCCTGTGAAATAGCAGCTCAGAATGCAAAAGGAATTGTAAATTTGCCTGCTGTCAAGGAGGAGCAATAGGCAATAGCTGATGATTTTCACTGCAAAAGATGTTTAAACATAAAAACCTAAATAAAATTGGAGGATTTTCAGTGTTTCACTGACATCTATTGGGCATAAGGTGTATTGAGTGTTTTTCTAATCTAAAGAATAAACGCTGATTAAAGAATGTGCAAAGCAGCTTTAAATCAGTGTTTCTGTACTTCATGAAAAAATGAACTCTCTGCAAAGTGGGTGGGTGGGGGAAAAAAAAACACATCAAACTGTGATTATCTTGTAGGAAATAAAAGTGAAAACCTTACACATGAAACTGGTATGTTAATAAATCAAAAAAGCATTTCAGGGAAGCTCATGTAGCCCCAGGAAAATGGGAGAGTGGGACACACTTTAGTATCTCTCCTGTGAATACAGGTAACACAGGACGTTCTCACTAAGATATCAAAGCAAGAAAACCCAATATTAACAATATTTTATTTCATTGCATATAGCAAAATAAAGTTTTAAGAAAAAACAAACCCAAACTTCCTGGTTTTCGCAGTCTTTTTTCAGGGAAAACACAGTGCAACTCATCTCTGGTTTCTTTCTGAAGTAGAGAATTATGAAAATATTTATAGAGGTATTCAGACTTGCTTCTAGTTAAGTTAGGGAGCCTTGCAGAAGTTATGACCATCCTTCTCTCCACCTAACAGTAAGAAATTCCTAAGTGCTTTCTCAGAACTTTTATTCTATATTGCAACTCTGATTTTGTGAGTATTCTGCCTAAATTTAGCTCTTCTCATCTAGGCCAACTAGAATAAGATATTTCTTCACCAATAGATATCAATTGGTAACAATACTGACATATGTTACTTAAAGTCATGACTCTTGAGCTAGTGGAAACTGAGTGCTCCTAAATTTTACTCAGCAAAGAGGTACATTTTATTTTAGCATTTGCTCCAAATCTAGGTTTGTCTAGAATTTTGTTGTCACTAAACTCCTAGATGTACATGGGAAAGATAAATTATGGAAATACACAAATTTTCTTTTCCTTGAATTCTGCGGTATTTTGATATCAGTTTCAGGTGTTTAATCTAGCAACATTTTGTGGGTTTCACACTGACTCTGCTTTTATTTTGAGCTGTAATTTGTTTTATTCCTGACAGAAAAGCTCAACAATGAAGCTGTGTGTAAAGAGGGTATCTGCTATAAAATTAATTTTAAAATTAATTGACTAATGCTACAGAAATATACCCTCTAAATGGTCAAACATTACAGCCATTAAAATGTTCTTGTTATAACATTTCTTTGTAGTTAAACAATAATTAAGCCTTCTTTTTAAGATAGGTAGTTCAAATTTGCATCAGAAGTCACAGAAATGATGTGAAATGAGGCACATGGAAAGACTTCTGGAAAAAGGAATATCTTATTCAGTATTCCCACATTTGCTGGGAGAGCTCTACTCTGAGCTCCAGGTTATGTCTCTTCCACATCAGATTAGTGGCCCAAATAAATACAGTAGATAATTCAGAATAGAAAGGGGTAGTCAGCTACTGAGTAAGGATATCATACTTGGCCTAGATCTTTCTTAATGACTCAGATTCTAAGGAATAAAGTAAGGAAGATTTGTGAACGTTAATTTTAGTGGACCCGTCTGATAGATATTTAAATATTCCTGGGAAGAATTAGAGGAAACCCTGAGCCACTCAACTATTTCAGAGGCTAAGGAAGAAAACTGAAGTATTTTCTTCTGTGAGGCAAGAGAAAACCAAAATACATTATTTTTCAGAATTTTAAATATATATTTTCAGCATTTTCCTGCCCTGAGAATTTAAGCAATGTAATGTGAGTCTTGTTTTAAGTATTTTTTTTTTTTTATTTTTCATTGTCAGTCTTACAAAGGAATAAGAAACAGTGCTGAGTAGAGCTGGCTGATAAGGAAGATAATCCATTTACCTTATATTTACATAAGTACAGCTGTCAAAAAGATAACACAAATTAATACATAATACATAAAACACACTTAGTCCTTTACTGCATTAGAGCACTCATAGTGACTGAACTAGGAGTTCTTAAAGCCTAGACAGAAATAAGGCATTGCATCCCATGCACTGAATAACAAACTCTTATATTCAGGCTGTCTTTGAAGCAAAAATTATGAAAGACTGCTTTCTCATGGTGTGTTTGTGGGAACTAAACACTTCACCCATACATGTCAATCTGGAGCCAACAGATTCAATCCCAGCAGAAATACAAGCCTTCAGAAGTATCATATTCATAGATGCGTTTATGCTGTGAACAGAGAACATGATTTAAAAATAACTGTTTCATTTGGATCATGCATTTTAAAAATATCTGAATAAAATTTTGATAACATTTTACTCAGACAATTTTCATATTTGGAAAAGAAATTGTAAAAAGTTATTCTTTGCATCCAGAAGAGAAACTGTCAGTCATTGGTGGTAGAGATGGACACTTCCTCCTCTCCCCTCACAACACATGCCAAGATTTCATTAGCCAATCTGTAAACAGCCTTTTGTTTCTACTACACTCTTGCCATTTTAAAATAGCTTATTCAAGAGAATTAAACAGTACAGCCATATTGCCTGTGTTCTCCTGATGGTGAGGTCATATCTATTTACATGTGCTGGGGACTGGAACAGGACCAGTGCAGCTCTCTCAAAGGTAACCTCCCTTTTTCTTCCTGAAAAATTTCTGTAGGATTAAGTCCATAGCTCAGAGGAGATTTTTGTTAGTTTATACTGTCTTTCTTTTCAGAAGGAAAGCACAAGACTGATGTGTGCTTAGTCCTTTTCTTGGTTAGCCTCATACACTGAATTAAAGCCTTTACATCCAAATTTAGGACAGCATCTGGACATCCTAAATCATGATGAATAGGATATTGATGGAGTAGATAAGGCTAGTAGCGTATGACTCTGCTCTTGTGAGACTTCACCTAGAGTATTGTCTGCAGTTCGGGTGTCCTCAACATAAAAAGGACATGGAGCTGTTGGAACAAGTCCAGAGGAGGGCCACAAGAATGATCAGGGGACTGGAGCATCTCCCATATGATGACAGGCTGAGAAAGTTGGGTCTGTTCAGCCTGGGGAAGAGAAGGCTGTGTGGAGACCTCATAGCAGCCTTCCAGTATCTGAAGGGGGTCTATAGGGATGCTGGGGAGGGACTGTTCATTAGGGACTGTAGTGACAGGACAAGTGGTAATGGGTTCAAACTTAAGCAGAGGAGGTTTTGATTGGATCTAAGGAAGAAATTCTTTCCTGTTAGGGTGATGAGGCACTGGAATGGGTTGCCCAGGGAGGTTGTGAGTGCTTCATCCCTGGCAGTGTTCAAGGCCAAGTTGGACGAAGCCTTGTGTGGCATGGTTTAGTGTGAGGTGTCCCTGCTTATGGCAGGGGGTGTTGGAACTAGATGATCTTAAGTTCCTTTCCAACCCTAACTATTCTATGATTCTATGACTGTTAGGAAAAAAGTCTGGTGAACACATGAAGAAACAAGGATTGGTGTGCATAAACCCTCCTCTATAAAGAAAGGTAAGATCTACCTTAACACGTATGTATGTTCTGTTCATCTTGTGATATGCCTAACTCCTTTAAATTCATTCAGGGAAACAAAATTAGATTCTTCAGCTATATTTACATTACAACAGATGTAGACTATGCTACCAGATCTGGTCCTGCTTTAAATATCTATCTTGGGTATGAATAACAAGGAAGTTGAAGCACACAAATCGCAAAACTATGTAATAGCTCAGTCAAGTTAATGAACAGACATTTCTCCATATAAACAGCTCTAGATAGACAGGCTATTTGGTTAGCTATTTTTGCAAGTCATCAGTTCATAGAAAACTGAAGGTCAGAAGTATAAAGCAAGCTGTATCTTGTCACTGTCTTTCCAAAGAATGTAATAAATTTGAAGAAGTGCAGAACCAGTCTAAAAAAAAATGAGGTGAGGCACAGTCTGAGACTGAAAGAAATGTAGATCAAGCTATTGCTCAGAATAAAAGAAATAATTGTGAGAAGCTTATATGTCATACGGCTTTTCACTTGCTAAGAAATGCAAAATTTTCAGATATTTTGCAGGTTCAGGATTATGTCCTTGCAAAAAAATCCTCATGGGTTCACAGGCCACAGAGTTCAGTTTGTTTGCGTATTTTCATATATATATGTGATCAAGAGCCGTAGAGCTGCTCTTTCTTTTGTTGTTTCAGTCTTGGTTCCTCCTGAATCCATTTGATGCTTCTCTTTTCCTCAGGTCTTGTACTGGAAGAGAGTGAACAGCTGGTCCATCCCTTTGTATTGTGTTTGCAAGGCTAGCTTTTGGTTGCAGGTGGGCTACAGGGGTGGCTTCTGTGAGCAGCTGCAAGAAGCTTCCCCCATGCCTGATGGAGCCAGTGCCAGCCAGCTATAAGACAGACCAGCTGCTGGGCAAGGCCAAGTCCATCAATGACTGTGGTAGCAGCTCTGGAACAACATAGTTAAGCAGGGGGAATGTTACTGTGCAGGGGCAATTGCAGCTGGAGAGAAGAGTGAGAATATGTGAGAGAAACAGCCCTGTAGACAGCAAGGTCAGTGCAGAAGGAGGGCAGGAGGTGCTCCAGGCACTGGAGCAGACGTTCCCCTGCAGCCTGTGTTGCAGCCCATGCTGAGGCTGGCTGTGCCCCTGCAGCCCATTGAGGTCCATGCTGGAGCAGATTCCACCTGCAGCCTCCTCACACTGGAGCAGGGGGATGCCTGAAGGAGGTTGTGACCCTGTGGGAAGCCCACACTGGAGCAGGCTCCTGTCAGGACCTGTGGCCTCGTGGAGAGAGGAGCACACATGGAGCAGGTTTGCTGCAGGACTTGTGACCCCACAAGGGACCCACTCTGAATTAGTCTGTTCCTGAAGGACTGCACCTCATGGAAGGGACCCAGGCTGCAGCAGGCAAGAGTGTGAAGAGTCCTCCCCTGAGGAGGAAGGAGCAGCAGAGACAATGTGTGGTGAAGGGACCACGACCCACATTCTCTGACCCCTTGCACTGCGGGGGGGGGGAGGTAGAGAAAGTGGGAGTAAAGTTAAGCACAGGAAGAAGGGAGGGGAGGGAGGAATGTGCTTATTAGACTTGGTTTTATTTCTCATTATCCTACTCTGATTTGATTGGTAATAATTTAAGCTAATTTCCCCAATTAGAGTCTGTTTTGCCCATGACAGTAATTGGTGAATGATGTCCTTGTCCTTATCTTGACCTATGAGCTTTTACTTAGATTTTCTGTGCCCTGTCCATCTCAGAAGGGGAGTGGTAGAGTGGCTTTGGTAGGCAGCTGATGTTCAGCCAGGGTCAACCCATCACACCTTTCTATGATTTTTTGTGATTTTGCAGGATTCTGATACATTCGCACTTGAGCAACCTAATCAATGGAGCAGGGAAGAGTGAACAAGTGCATTAACACTGAAACAAAAAGGAACAAATACAAATATGGGATCAGAATTTTCTTTATAGGGCAGATAGCTTCCTTACTATTTGTGCAGCAATGTTTTCACTGCTGCTGTCCAAATAGCTAGATATTTTGCTGAAAATAGTTCTCCCTTCACAACAGCTTTTAATAACCCTAAAAAAATAAAACAAAGAAAAATTTCATGCCATAACATTTTGGAACCTAAGCTACTTTTTACTAATGTATATAGCACAACTTCATATGTGCAAGAGCCATTCCATTTGTGAATGAAAAAAATAGAGTAAATACTGCTGCTTATTTTCAGTGATTTCAGAGAACTTACATGGTCATGTAATAAGATTTAATTGAAAGTATTGAAGTTTCTTTGATTGCAAGAATGAAAGTGAATTCCAATGACACCTCTTTTGGATGTTAGTTTTGGAAATTTGTTTGGTTTTGAACACATGAAGAAATAGGGTAGGTAGTTTTCTATGGAAAAAAAATGTGGAAAACCAACACTGAGTGGAATTAGGACAATGACTATGAAGATTTCCTAATACACTGACTACATCTTCATCTTGATGAATGACCCTCATACACTGAGGACTAAGAACAAGAGTGGTCAACACCACCAGCTGGATCACAAACAGCAGCATGGGACTTACCTGGCTCACTCATAGTGTGAGAGGCAGGTGCTGTGCTGAGGATCTGACTTCAGTGACATGCAGTGTATGCTCAGAAATAAAATAAGTGATTTGAGGCTAAAAGAGCAGGAGCTACAACAGGAAAAACTTTGAACAACAATCCAGAAATCAAGAGTAGGAATTTTGCCTTGAAACAGGAGCAGAAATAAAGCACACAAAACACAAACTGCTGTTTATGTAATCCATGACAGCAACTATTTCTTCATTAAACAAATAAAACTAATAAATATTTATTTTTCATGCTGGGTATTCATGGATTTCAGTTACTTTCCCTGAATAGCCTATGTTTGCTATCCAGTTGAGACAACTTCGATAATTTCTCTAATCTATTTCACCCAGATGTTGAAATGGTTTTCTAAATGATTGTCCATATAAAATAAATCAGATCCTTAAAAAAGAAACTATTTTTATACAGCATTACAAACAGTTGTGATAATATTTGTAGCAATCTTTTCCATTATTCAAAGGAAGTGCCTAATAATTAGAGCCTGTTTAAACTAAGCCAAAGGAGAATCAGGCATCCAAAATTGCTGACAGTGAGCCATGCCCTTTTATAAGAAACAGCATTTTATGTCATGCTCGCAGGCCCTTGCTCTCACGAGGGACTTCAACCACCCTGACATCTGTTGGAGGGGAGGTACAGCCTGGAACAAACAATCCAGGAGGTTCCTTGGCTGTATGGAAGACAACTTCCTTCTGCAAGTAATAGAGGAGCTGACG
The DNA here is from genome assembly GCA_002631895.1 of Agapornis roseicollis. NCBI lineage: Eukaryota > Metazoa > Chordata > Aves > Psittaciformes > Psittacidae > Agapornis > Agapornis roseicollis. The sequence goes on along the minus strand of NDXB01012217.1, from coordinate 93,929 downwards.
AGGAGAGGTCCAATGCTTGACCTCGTGCTCACCAACAGGGAAGGGCTCATTCGAAATGTAATGCTCCAGGGCAGCCTTGGTTGCAGTGATCATGAGATGGTTGAATTCAAGATCCTCAGAACAATGAGAAGAGCATGCAGCAAACTCACTGCCCTGGACTTCAATAGAGCAGACTTTGGCCTCTTCAGGAACCTGCTTAGTAAGGTTCCATGGGAAATAGCCCTAGAGGGCAGGGGGGCTCAAGACTGCTGGATGATATTCAAGGATTACCTGCTACAAGCTCAGGAGTGTTGCATCCCAACTAGAAGGAAGTGCAGCAGGAGGGCCAGGAGACCTCCTTGAATGGATAAGGAGCTGCTGAGAAAAATTCAAAGGCAAAAAAGAGGCTTATAAAAGGTGGAAGCAAGGACAGGCAGCCTGGAATGAATACAGGGATGTTGTCCGGGAAGCTAGGGACCAGGTGAGGAAAATTAAGGCCCAGTTAGAATTTAACTTAGCTAGGGATGTAAAAGATAACAGAAAGGGATTCTATAGGTATGTAGCAAATAATAGACAGACTAGGGACAACGTAGGCCCCCTCCAGAAACTATCAGGAGAACTGGCTACCCTGGATTCAGAGAAGGCTGAGGTTCTGAAAGACTTCTTGCCTCAGTCTTCAACGGGAAAGGCTCTGACTGCACCATCCAAGTCTTGAAAGTCAGATACAGGGACTGTGAGAATGAAGACCTTGGGCCCACTGTAAGAGAGGATCTGGTTCAAGATCATCTTAAGAACCTGAACGTGCACAAGTCCATGGGACCTGATGAAATCCATCCATGGGTCCTTAAGGAGCTGGCGAAGGAAGTTGCTAAGCCACTGGCCATGGTATTTGAGAGATCATGGCAGTCAGGTGACTTTCCCGACAACTGGAAAAAGGGGAAATATAACCCCTATTTTCAAGAAGGGGAAAATGGATGACCCAGGCAACTACAGAGCAGTCAGTCTCACCTCTGTGCCTGGCAAAATCTTGGAGCAGATTCTCCTGGAAGGTATGCTGAGGCACATGAAAAACAACAAGGTGCTTGGTGACAGCCAGCATGGCTTCACTAGGGGGAAATCCTGCCTGACCAATTTGGTGGCCTTCTACGATGGGGCTACGGAACTGATGGACAGGGGTAGAGCAGTTGATGTCATCTACCTGGACTTGTGCAAAGCATTCAACACTGTCCCACATGACACCCTAGTCTCTAAATTGGAGAGACATCAATTTGATAGGTGGACCACTCGGTGGATAAAGAACTGGCTGGGTGGCCGCACGCAAAGAGTTGTGGTCAATGGCTCAGTGTCTGGCTGGAAGCCAGTGACGAGTCGTGTCCCTCAGGGATCGGTGTTGGGACCAGTCTTGTTCAACATCTTTCTCACCGACATGCACTTTGAGATTGAGTGCATCCTCAGCAAGTTTGCTGCTAATGCCAAGCTGTGTGGTTTAATTGATATGCTGGAGGGATGGAATGCCATCCAGAGGGACCTTGACACGCTTGTGAGGTGGGCTGATGCCAACCTCATGAAGTTTAATCATGCCAAGTGCAAGGTCCTACACGTGGGTGGGAGCAATCCCAGGCACAGCTACAGGTTGGGCAAAGAGGCAATTCAGAGCAGCCCTGCAGAGAAGGACTTGGGGGTGGTGGTCGATGAGAAAATGAACATGAGCCGGCTTCAGTGTGTGCTTGAAGCCCAAAAAGCCAACCGTATCCTGGGCTGCATCAAAAGAAGCATGACCAGCAGGTCGAAGGAGGTGATCCTGCCCCTCTACTCTGCTTTCGTGAAACCTCACCTGGAGTATTGTGTGCAGTTCTGGTGTCCTCAACATAAAAAGGACATGAAACAGTTGGAAAAAATCCAGAGGAGGGCCACGAGGATGATCAGGGGACTGGAGCATCTCTTGTATGGAGATGATAGGCTGAGAAAGTTGGGTCTGTGCAGCCTGGAGAAGAGAAGGCTGCATGGGGACCTCATAGTGGACTTCCAGTATCTGAAGGATGCTGGGGAGGGACTCTTCGTTAGGGACTGTAGTGACAGGACAAGCGGTAATGGGTTAAAACTTAAACAGGGGAAGTTTCAATTGGATATAAGGAGGAAGTTTTTTACTGCAAGGTGGTAAGGCACTGGAATGGGTTGCCCAAGAAAGTTGTGAATGCTCCATCCCTGGCAGTGTTTAAGGCCAGGTTGAACAAAGCCTTGGGTGGCACAGTTTAGTGTGAGGTGTCCCTGCTCATGGCAAGGGAGTTGGAACTAGATGATCTTAAGGTCCTTTCCAACCCTAACTATCCTATGATTCTATGATTCTGTGATTCTATGTCCTTGTCCTTTTCTGTTCCTTCTTTACAGGAACTGGCTGCATTTTATGAATTTGAGAAAGGATCCTCCTACTTGTACTAGCAATGAAGGTACAGCTATGGTTCTTTGTCACATGCTGTGGTGCCTCTGAACAACTTCAAAGATATTCCAGACCTAAAGCCAACAGGAATTGTGGTCATGGAACCCATTTCAGGTAGCATTAAGAAACTTGCAAAATTGGGACCATACCTCTGTATTTGCGCATAGTTCCTTTCCACGGGTAATAAGAAGGCAAGAACTCCATGCATTCTTTCCATCTTCCAACAGTACTGGGCTATTAATCTAAGAAAACTAAAGAAGGCAGTATAAATCAGCAGTGTCAGCTTATCTTCTAGGAATTCTTCTAAATATACCTGCTCAAAAGAACTGGCATCCTATAATTTTATTCATAGACTAGAATGTCTTTGACAAAGAATTTGACATCCTTTGCAAATCTAAAGATATTTGCAAGCTATGTTTGGTGTCTGATCCCTGTTTTTCTCCTTCTAAATGCACCCTTTCTTAAAGAGAACTGTCACTAAGATACAAAAGAATAATTACTGGTACTAATTCTAAAAGATACTAAAAAAATTAGTATTAGTATGTCAAGAAGCTAGTGGCACACATTTCACTGTGTCTACACATTGTTAAATTTTCATTTAAATTTGTCTTAATCCTCGTACTTTCTAGTGCTTATTGTCTTAATGTGATTAAGCTATCGCCAGTCTGCTCAGAGAGCCAGTAGTACCAATACCAGTGTGAAATTCCATCAATTCTTCTAAAGTAATATAAATTTCAAAGACATTTTCTGAACATTTTCATACCAATTATTTTAAACAACCTGCACAAACCAAATACCCAGCTTAATCTATTTACATCTAATTATAAAAGTCAGAAAGATCTAGTTTTGGTTTTGGTTCAGAGGACCCTGAGTATAAAGGAAAAAATCACTTAAAACCACAAAACCAAAGTAAATCTGGGCCTAAATGTCTCACAGAAAATAGGTTTAGGTACCAAAAAAAACCCCCAAAACATGTACTTTTGCTTTTAACATTTTGTCTACTTTTAAAAGTTCTTAACTGTGATGCACTCTTTAGAGAGAATCTTTCCCTTAAGCAAAACTTTTCCCAGCAGCGCAGAAAAGGATTTGAGGTGCAAGATGCTGCATTTTTATTTTAAAACTATGTTCAGTGTTTCCATAGAAGTCCATGGGATGGGAGCACTCTTAGCTCCTGGCAAAAAGTGCCACTACTATGTGGCCATAAGTTTCTGCTCTGCAGTGTAGTTCACTTAACTGTTTTGAAACAAAAATCTATGTTGGCTTTCCCATGATACCCTGGAAATGGTAGTTGTCAAAACAAGGCAGGCAAAACAAGAATCTGTTTAATTTTGACCCTTCCATTTTGTGATACTTAGTTTTTGTAAGGAGACCTTCAACAAAAGGTACGTTAGATCTTGACAATCAGATTTTTTAAAACTATGTACAATTCCCCATATTTCCAGAACTTTTCTTTTTCAATCAAAAATTATTGAACATTGGAATTCCTATTTACTTATAGAAACTGTGGTGTTTCTCTCATGTAAATTTGTTTGTTTGCAATATCTTTCTCCTTCAAGCCTCTTCTGAATTCTTTACTGTATCATTTTCCTTTTTGTTTTTTTGGTTGTGGTATTTTTTTTTTCTCTGTTTGGTGTGAGCACCTAATGCTTTAGAACCATCAAATGGTTTTGCTTGGAAGTGACCTTAATGACCACCTAGTTCCAAGCCTCCTGCCATAGGCAAGGACACCTTTCACTAGACCAGGTTGCTCAACGCCCCATCCAGCCTGGACTTAATCACTTCCAGGGATGGGCAATTACAGCTCCTCTGTGCAACCTAGTCCAGTGTCTCACCAGGCTCACAAGAATTACTTCCTAATAGCTAATCTCAATCTATCTTCTTTCAGATTAAAGCCATTCCCCCTTGTCTTGTCACTACGTGCTTTTGTAAAAAGTCCCTCTCCAGATTTCTCACAAGACCTGCTCTAAGGTCTCCCCAGCATCTTCTCTTCTCCAGGCTGAACAACCCCAGCTCTCATTGCCTGTGTTCAAAGAAGAGGTGCTTCAGCCCCCTAATCATTGTTGCCCTTCTCTGGACTTGATTCATTGTGCTTAAGTTGGGGGGTCCAGAGCTGGGCACAATACTTCAGGTAGAGTCTCACAAGAGCAGAGGAGAATGGGAGAATCACCTCCTTCAACCTTCTGCTGGTTACACTCCCTTTGATGCAGCCCAGGATACAGTCGGCTTTCTGGGCTGCAATCACACACTGCCAGCTCATGTCAAGCTTCTTATCGCACAATATCTCCAAGTCCTACTCCTTGATCCTGCTCTCAATCCATTCTCTGCCCAGCCTGTAGTTATGCTTGGGATTGTCAAAAGGTCATTTTATTGACCCTCTCATAATTATTATTTTTCCTCATGTTCTGAAAATTGAAAATTAGAGATTTGCCAAAAGATCTCAGCTTATCCACAAAGAAAAAAGCATCGCTAAGCCACATGTTTCTAAATGGGCAGAATGAATTAATGTGACTGACTTGTGATATGATTTCCAGTTGGGTTGTGATTTTGGGGATTATTTTCACAGCTAGCCAAAACCCAGCTAAGCCTCACTCTATCAAGAGCAAAACGCATCAGTCCTAATATTTAGAAAACAACCAAAGCCCTCCAAGTCAAACCTTCATACTTGGCATTAACTTAGGAACTGACTATTGATAGTTTTTCCTCCTAGATTTTGAGCTTTTTGAGGGGGTTTATTTCTGATGCTTTATTCCAGTAGCTTCTAAAATGTCTCAAAATAAAAATTTAGTTTCTTGATGGACACTAAGCTCCATGAGCTGTGGCTACATAAAAATATAAATAAATAGATACACATTTTGATCTTCATAATAAGATCTTAGACCACAGTCAACACTGAAAATAGTGTTTGTGCCCTTTTTGCAACTGGTGTGTCAATGGATTATTGACTCAGAGATCTGCAGAAATACAGGCTTCTGGCTAGTTTTAGCTGATGTATAAGGCTAAAGGAAACCTCAGACTTGATTAGAAACATGGCATAGCAAACACTGAGAACCAAATATGACCTTGGGTTGTTTGAAACCAGAAAATGAAGCACAAAGACACAGATCTCCTGGTAAAGTGATGCTCAAGTATATATATAAGAGCCCAGATAAACTTCCTAATTTTTTTCAGTAGAAGCATGCAAAATTTCATGTGTACATACAACCTTCATCACACAAAAAAGGCAGGTTCTGTTACAATCAGGCCTTTAGAAATATCAGTGTATTATATGTGTTCTTATTGTAGCCAGTACAGCGTTGTACTACATAACAGACATTGTTCTGAAATGTTTTATAATTTGTATGATTTTTAATAAGAACTGTTCAATAATAATAAACTGTAAATCCTGTATTAATATGCCTCATTTTTAAGATTAAAAACCTTCCTGTAATATGCAGATTTTCCAGAAGAGGGAGCACTCTACCTACGGACTCGCAGTGTTTCAACCACCTTGCTTACAATTTAAAAACCTTCCTCCGACAACTGAAGAAGGGAGGAGGCTTCTCTTTCTTTTAGGAATCTGGCATTTGTCAGTTTCCTTTGTGTTTAAGAGCAGGAACACAGGAGGAAGAGAAGCAGGAAATATTTTTGCAGGTAAAGAAAACATTTTGTGAATTAATTTTCAGTTACATCCTGAAGAAGAAAACTTTGCTGCAGCTGAAGTCTTGATGGGCAGGAAGCCTAGCACTGAAACCTGAAATTAGTGGAAGCAGAGCCTTCACGGTTCTATGTAGACAGTTGTCTAACTATTTTACAATCTCGTTTATAAAGTTATGCTAAACATATACAGAAAAAGGGCATCTTCTTTGGGTAAGTTTCTTGCACAAACTTCTTGTGTGGAGAAGAAACAAAGGCATCACCACCTTAATATTTAAGGGCAGGAGGAAAATAATGGGCATTTCACTTTGCATTTGTGTGTGTTTGACAACGTACTTGGGATTCAAATACAAAAGATTTAAAATTTGTTTACAACAAGACTCCGTGTTCTCCTTAAAGAAGCAATACTCTTCACTCAAAGTAAGAAATGTGTAAAAGTAATAATGTAAACATAAACTAAAATCCTTTGCATATCTTTCCTTATTTGATTTTCTTGATGTTGTAAATGATATTTGTGTGTTACTGTTACTGGATGTTTCTCTTTTATATGAAGATCCTCTCAACTGCCAATGCAAGCACTTTGCCTTGAGTGACCCCCTCCCCATCATGTTAATAAGCACAATTTTTCCACTTGTATCAAGTAAAATTCTTCCAACACTAGTCTGAAGGGTTTCATTAAGAGCATTTATTGGCAGGCTGAATTATTAGTACTTTTAAAAAGTCTGTTTTGCAGCATTAAGAATACATCCATGTATTTCTATTTTAACATTTATTTATTGATGGCTTTCCTAATGATGGACGAACTGCAATTCTTACTCTTATGAGTAGCACTCTGGAACTTTTGCTATAAAATGGCACAATTCATATGAGTAAATACTGCCTTTTAGAGCCCTAAATGCTTTATTAAGTTCCCAGCCTTGGCAAACTTTACCCAGGAAAGTAGTCATTACTCAGCATACAGAGAACTCACTTGAAAAGTGAGAGTGTTCAGAATTTTATCCTCAGTGGATCTTAATTAATCTTAATCAGTGTAAATGAGATAGCTGATACTTTAATAACATAAGGCCACTGAATTTTTGAGCTCTTTCTTATAATTACTGGGAGCTGAAGGAATTCAGCACAGTTCAGAATTAGCCTTGCATTTGGAAGCATTTATATACATGATGTATTGATACTATTAACCAGAACTGAAAATAGATACCTTTCTGCACTGGAAAGATACCCAAGGAGAAAAAACAAAACAAAACAAAAACACAAACCCAAAACAAAAAGAAAACAAAAAACCAAAAAAACATCCAAAGATCCAAATCAGGATAGCCATAATTTTCTTCTTCCTCATTCTACAGTTTCGTCTCGGACTGCTACCTCAATAGCTAATTGATTTACACCTTGCTAGAAGGGTCAAGATTGTGCTAAGTGCTCAGCATGCACTGTTGCCTCCTGCCATCAGAGAAACCTGAAACAAAAGGAATTGTAGCTTCTGTTAACTAGAAATATAGCACTGGCTGCACATCCTTCAATACCCCTCTCTGTACTTTTTCCAGATACAGCAACACCAGAGAAGGCAAAGTCAGGAACCAGAAAGCAGAGTATCAAACCGGATAATAATAGGTGAATAAATGGCAAAAAGTGCTGAGACAAAAAATGGGGGTACATAGCATTTTGTGTCAGCTAATTAATTAATTTGAAAATGTGCTATATGTGCTGTAGAAAAGTGACTGAAAGTTGGAAAAAACACTACAAAAGGATAAGTAACCTTTTCCCCTTCCATCCACTTTGGGCTGACAAATATTAAAACAAGAGGGTGCCCTTTTCTTTCTACCCTTCTTCTCTCATACCCAGGAAATACTCCCCACAGCAATCCATTTTTTTAACTTAAAATTCTAATCATGGAGATATTACCTAGGAGACCTGATTGCTACCTGCAGCCCTTTCACATAATTTGGTTGCCAGGTTCATGATCATTTTATAGTACTGTATTATTTATTTATGTACATTAAATATTTTGCAATATATTTTATATTTCAAATATATTAAAATATATTTCACTTGAGATACTCTATGATTCTATGAATACACAATATATTCTTTCATTTTTTTATTAAAATCAGCCATCATTTTAGAAAGACATGTTCCTAGCTGGCCTAGGCACACCTTTTCAGGAAGTATTTATTTGCCAACTACTTACCTTAAAGATCAGAAAGAACAAGTGATAGACTTGGAGCAATAATGTAACCCAAAGTAATGAACAAAAGATAAGGAATGTGTAATCTCTCTTTGAACTCAGTGAGACAGGTTAGGGCAAACATAGTGAGGAAGCCCTTCTCTGGCAAGAATTCCATTCACTAGCGCCTTGGCTCTGATCCAGCTAGGTATTACACAGGTCTGACTAGAGATACCCCACTGAAATCACTTCCTGAAATTAGGAAAATGTCCAAGTTCTTTGACAAACCAGCACTTTGAGTGTTGATATTTGCAGTAAAAGCCTGTATAGCCAAGCCAAACACAAGAGCATTCAGACATGAGATTAGAAGGCATGTTAAAATGAAGCTGTAACTGTACTGGTTTAGATAAGATGGCTTTTTATCAGACCAGCCCAAGTGAAAGTCTCTTATTATCCTTTCCCATCACAATTCAGGCAGCTGGAACAAAGACTGTCACAAGAATCAGATCTATCAAGGGAATAAGCTGGGGGCTTTATTTTTCCAATATGAAAAGTGCAAGAGGTATTTTTCTATGCAAATAAAATTCAACAAATACTTTGAAAATATTGCACAGCTTTTATCTAAATATATACATAGACTGTAGAATGATAGAATTGTAGGCTACCTCAAGTCGGAAGGGATCCGTGTGGATCATAGGTGAGAAAGCCTGTCTCCTGTTAGAACAAGAACCCAGGTATGCATACTTTCATTGAGCCCATGTCTCCTACATTTCCCATGTTTTATTCTTGTCCCTATGAGTTATGTGACAGTGGACCACAGGCAGAACATTAGGGTTGCCTCCAGATCTTTTACTAAAAAACTACTTGATAGTGTCATGTTTGTGGTTGAAACCCTTTTCTAATTTTCAGCATCTATACTGTCACAGATAATTGATGAGTTTGTCCTTTTTCACCGATGTCCTTTAGTTTAAACAGCTGTACTATCTTCCTGGTGTGGAATGAAAAAACACCCTCAAGATATTTTTATAGAGGATATCTCAACCTTTGCTTTGCTAAAAAAAAATCAGTTGCTGTCACTTGTAATATAAAAGGCTTTTATTCTTGTGATCTTCCTAGCAGATTTTCAGTGCCTCTGTCCCATTCTGAATCCTTCTTCCCTAGACATGGACAGCTACTGTTATACATGGAGTCCTACCAATGATTCATATAAAGGCACTATTATTTCATTCCCTCTAGGTGGATATATCCTTCACTGCCTTTTTCACAGACACATCACATCATCTAGGTTTCCTGTGACTGACAAACATACACAAGTTTTCCTCCTCCTCTGTCATTCTCAATGGATGGGCTCCCCAAGTTTATTGCCGGGATTCATATTAGTGCCTAAGTGCACGACCTTATACTTTGCACTCTTGAAACCCTTCCCATTTCTATTACTTGGGTCCTCAAGGTCATCCAGCTTTTGTGCTAATCCCTTCCTTATCCAGGCCAAATACTAGTTTCACATAAAGCACACTGTGACACAGCAGGCTGTCCTGAAATTTGATTATACCTTGGTTGAAGTCCTATTTGTTTCTGTGCTTTTGTTTCCCATTAACCATTCTTTTTTTGCCCTTAAGTTTAGTATAATTACTCTTACTGAGAAGGGAAGCAAAATATTAAGCTGTCTGAGGCTATATTTTTATTATGTTTAAACTGTACCTAGTCACCACAGTATGGCATAATGATTCTTCATTCCTTGACCTCTTTTTTCCCACACAGATATAGGTCTGGAAAATCTGCTATTGGCTTTAACTCTTTTTTTCTTAAAAGATACAGCTTAGTTTAGCTTTCAAAAATCCTCAATTTATCTCAATATATCTTAGCTTTCTAGGCAGAGCTCTCTTTAGTGACCTCTCTGCTATATGATTAATCCTAATATGCCCCTCTCAGACTTTGAGACTTATTTTCAATATTTTGCTTGCCTACAAGTCCAGACAGCTTTCACACAGACAAACACAAGGCTTCTACTGCTTCTCACCAGTTTCCTTTGTTTCTCAGTTCAGCAGGGTCCTATGTTGACACAAGTCATGGGCAATATTCATGACTGCAATGTTTAGGCAGACATTAGTGAGAGACATGATGCACAAAGGATGTTGAGATAAATCTGCAAGAGACTTCCCATAAGACCCTTCTCTAACAGTAATTTTGAGATTTGCAGGTGTAAGATCCAGGAACAATAGAATCAGAACAAGGGAAAAATACTGCCAGAGAAGCTTTGGAAAACATTGGCCAGGGAAACTTCAGTGATGTTGCAGAGATGTAAGTGAAAAGCAGGACACTGAACTGCAAATGGAAAGTCCTTTGTATTACACAGAGTAAGCCATTTAAGGCAGTATGCAACACAGATTTCTGCTATGCCTATTGTTATTGATCATATACAGTTTCTCCTGATGTGTATTTTGAGAATACTCATCTTATTGCTAAAGCTTATTGTTATGTAAATATTTCAGTGTTTTGTCTCCTAACCTCACCTCTTTCTAGCTGGGTAAGATACAATATTCTCAGTAAATGCATAGCTTTTGTTGTTATTATTTTTAGGAGGCATTTTCATCTTGCTGTCTTTTACTTTTCAGTACTTCTTTTTCTTTTACTACAAATCCATTCATCTGATCGTCCTCCAGCTGTGCATTAAACCTGTGTGTGAATTTAAAAAGCCTTCTTCCAACTGTATTCTACCTCTTTCAAAGATCTTTTTACCAATAGTTCCATTCTTGATACTAGAAGGCCCATTCTCCAAATGGACAAGTAGACAAGATTTCTTGTTCAATTAATAGCTCCCACTTGTTTGGCATTCCAACACCTTTGCTTACTTAGAATCACTGACTAGCTGAGGTTGGGTGGGACTTCTGGAGGTTATCTGATTCAACACACCTGCTCAAGCATGGACACTTAGAGCCAGTTTTTGGATTGCTTTGATAAATCCAAGAAGGAAAACTACAACCTCCCTGGGCAATCTTTGCTAGTGCTTGGTCACCCTCACAGTGAAAAAGTGTTTCCTGATTCTCAGAGGGAACCTCCTGTGTTTCAGTGTATGTCCATCACCTCTAGTCCTGTCACTGGCACCATTGAAAAGACTCTGTCCTCTGTTACATATTGTCCTTAAAGCTATCTGTTATTCTTGCTGCATTCTTATAAATTATTTGGAATACTTTCTGAATTTTCCCGGTTGCATTCATTACTGTTTCTATAAAATTCCCACTCTTAAAAGAAAACCCCAACAAATTGTATTTTAAATTACCTTCTCACTGACTGTGAAAGAACTATATTGCTGTCAATTGTATCTTTTTTTTCCAATGGATGTTTCCTCTAGCTGAATAGCTTTACTTGTCTTGATATGTGTTTTAAGTCACAGAATACCCTTTGAATTAGACTATTCTAGAAGGAAGAAACATTATATTTCCTTCCTTAATATTTTTCTTGCCTGCTATTCTATCCCAAATGATCTTTTTCCAATGCAGTAAGTTAGGGATGGGTAGCGTCTTGAAGCATAAAGGTATGCATCTTTTTGTAATATATATATTGTATTTTATTGAGTGGAATTGCAGATGCTATTAACAGGAGTAAAAAAGCTGAATCCTCCTTACAGCCCTGCTCTGCCCATCTGGTGTCAGTGAACACCACAGCTCAGTATGCAGATGATCGTTCCCAAAGTATCAGTGGGGTCTGTAAGGCAAGTGCCCGTGGTGTGCAGCCCATTTGAGGTCAGCCTGTGCTCTCTGACAAGTCGTTGTAAAGGGCTCTGGTGAGCCAGGAGAAACTCCTACATGCTTGGCTTTTGTCAGTGATGCCAAAATATGTCTGTAAGCACATTCTTCTTCTTATTTTAAAACATAACAAGAAAAGACCTTTCAGATGCTCCTATGCCCTTTTATTGTGAAATAGTTCATACACATTTAAGGAATCTCCTTCTAAAATGTTGATTATTGTAAAGGCTTGTCTTGTCAGATATTGTTTCATATAAAAACCTGCCAAGTTTCTAGTCAAATTGCCTTGTGCAAGTGACCAAAAGCAACCCAAAATTATAGCTATAAGTAAAGCTATAATCATGTTTGTAATGTATCTTGTTTATTATTCTGTACATTACAGTAAAATGAGCAGTTATTTTCAGTTTGGGTAGAAGAAAATTTATTAGGACTTTGGGTGGCTGTACTCAGTGCAGAAGCCACCAGCAGCTGTGATTACTCAAAATGTTCTTCCACTGTCACTGACCCTGAATTTTCTTTTCTGAAATTAGCCTATCACTGATTGCCAAGTTAGCTATGTAGCTTGGTTTCTGTAACAATGCTCATATTAACATGCATAGCCTGCATCATTCCCAGTTTTGCTTAATAATGTCTTCACTGAATTTCAGGAATTCTGTAGGCAGGTACAATAAGGAGCAAAATATTAATTGTGTGAGAAATTGTGATATTTGAAACAGGCAAATTAAAAAAAAAAAAAAAGATTTTCATAGATTGTATAATTTGGATTCTTTGTCACAGCCTCGCGAATCATGCTGAAACTTCAGGGAAAATCTTCCCAAATGCAAGGCAAGTCCTAGAAGGTGGGCACTGTAAGAGCTACATTAACTATCTCAATTCCAGCGTGATTCCTTCAAGAACTTTTTCAGATACCAGATGGTCCTCTGTGGAAAACAAGTTGGAAATACTGTCTATAAATATAAATACTGTATTTTCTCAGTGAGAAAGAGTGAGAAAATCTCAGGTATTAAATTTATACATGTAGGTTTTGCTACACAATATCAGACTACTCAAAAGCAGAGAGAGTCTAATGAGGACCCAAACAATGAAAGAGATAGATAGTCTTAACATAAAAATAGAATAACTATCACTTGATCTGTGTAACCTAATTAGTCATTGCCAGTAAGTGTTTGGGGTGCTATGCAGTAGTTGTGAAATTATCCATAACTTTCAAAAGTTCACAGTGGAAGTGCATTATTATCTGTATTCATGTTGAGCATCTGCTTCAAATGTTTGTTATCCATTTAATCAGGAATCAAACCTCCTTCCTGATCTGTGAATTACTCACTGGTCAAATGCTAAATCACCTTCAAGAGTCAACAGTAAATAATCTACATAATTAGCTTCTAGCATTTCAAAGATTGTGTTTTGATCTCAAACAGTGAGTAGTACCATATGCCTCATTACCTTGTTGTATGACTCCTCGAGTGCTTTCCAGAAATTAGCATTGCATTATATTTTTATGATACAATTACTTTCTCTATTTTTTTCTCTTATGTTTTAGGTATCTAAACTTTATTGCATAAAGAACATATTACATAAAGAACAGAGAAGTATATCTAGCATCTCTGTAAATAGCCAGCTTGGGTGCTTTAGGAGGAACATAAGAGCAAGACAAGCTGATATCTTCCAGATAAAATTTCCCAAGTTTTGGCAGTCTGTGGCTCATGAACTTCCTCAGGCATGGGACATATATTAGTGTTTTATATCTTATGTGGGTTTTTTTTTCCTCTGTGAATTTGTCATCTTACCTTTGGAGCCCATAACAACTCCTGTCATCTAAACTGACACATGATGGTGAGTTTCATAATTTAAATGACTTATGTTAATAAATATCTCTGGTTTGGTTTGGTTTGGTTCTTTTCTTGAACTTATCACTGTATTATGAGAAAGCTGCTGAGCGCTCACAGGTATCACTAAGTGTATTTCAGAAGTGAAATTGTATGCTTGCACTTTTTTAAAAAGGCCTAAGAAATAATGAAAAGCAGAAGGGAAAAGTCTGGTTTGCTGCATGTGGACTAAAAGTTGAGTCAAGTAGAAATTCCAGGATCATGTAGAAACGATGGTTAGACTTGCAAGTCATACATATTTTCTGGGACACTCTCTTCTTTTCAGGCTTGCAGGCTCCATGTATTCACCATGTGACAGATTACTCCATCAGAGTTCAAAGGAAAAATGAAATGGAAGCAACTCTAGTCACTTAGCTGATGACCAGTATACAATTAAGGATGTACATAACTATGAAGACTTCATGCTGGATATGTGTTATTTCAAATTAATATTGCAGATCCTTGGATTTATTTGGGCTTTCTTAATACATTATTTGACTATTTGCCCAGATACTGTAAGTACTGCTGACTATAACATTCTGGTTTTCTGCTTTTGTTGGGATATTTTTTCTTTTCCTAGGTGAAGTCTGCCATTCTCTTCTGACAACAGAGAAACTATCTATATATACAAATCCAGGCTGGGTGGAACAGTTTAAAGGTTGAGAGAAAAAAAATCAGAGATATGTCTTTACGAATGCAGAAAAAATATAAAAAAAAATAATTAATTTGTACTAAGCTTAAAAAATCCCAGCTACATCAGCAAATAAGGAAATTTGTTTAAGGAATGCCAGCTTGATAGTTCTGCTAAAATAATCATAGAATCATAAATTCATAGAATAGTTAGGGTTGGAAAGGACCTTAGGATCATCTAGTTCCAACCCCCCTGCGATAAGCAGGGACACCTCACACTAAACCATGCCACCCAAGGCTTCGTCTAACCTGGCCTTGAACACTGCCAGGGATGGAGCATCCACAACTTCCCTGGGCAGCCCATTCCAGTGCCTCACCACCCTAACAATAAAGAACTTCTTCCTTATATCCAGTACTTCTTCCTTATAGCCAATAAATGCTGAAAGTGCTTTCAAAACTAATGTAACTTTTTATTTGCACTTGCATTTTTATTAAGAAATCAATAAATAAGAATATTATTTTGGTGCAATGTATTTCTCCCTTGCAAAACCACAAAAGATTAAAGTTGTGCCTTGTAAATTAGTAAACTAAGTAACTAAAACACACAAATAATATAGGAAACTGTTCTTAAAAAGAGATCATTTTTATAACTACATATTAAAACAACAGAGAAATAAAAATAAGGATCAAAACATTTACCAAGATAGTAGGCTCTTTATCAAAGGCACTTTGCTCTTTTCCCTTGTTCAGAAGTTCCAAGCATGGACATATATATATATATATACACATACTGGAGATGGAAAGAAGGAAGTAAGCAATCTCCTGTTTGCTTACTTGCATGCATGATGACTATACAACATGTTTTGAGCATGACAAAAGGTTACACTGAAAAATCAGTGGCTGTGCTTAAAAATGTGGCTTACATCACCTTCTTGAAAAGCATAGCACATTGCATTAATGGAGAAAATCATGAACAGCACAATAACAGCACATGGAGTACAATCACCTACTTCAAGGTGGAAAGGACAAAAAGAGAGAAAAGGGCATTTATATGCTAATTGTTACTATTTACCAGTCCCAACACATTCTAACACAATTTGAAAATGTTACAAACCTAAGACCAAAACTAGGAAAAACACAAATGCTGCATTAGACAGAAAGAGAGGATGAGGAAAGGCTCTTAAGCAACTGCAAGATTTACTGTGTTGAGAAATTCTTATCTGATTTTCTTTTCATGCTTGTCTTCTGAGATGCTTGTACTATGTCAGACTCTGCACTGCTGATTTCTGTCTCGTGCTGTACAATACCATGTTCCACTGTACCTGTCTGGCTAGCTCTCTCATCTGCCACTCATCCCAAGTGAGAGATAGTGCTTCAGTACCAGAGATGATGTGATGCTACATCACACGTAACATTATATGAAGCCAAGAGACTCAGGGAACAGTGTTCACCTGATTGCACTGATACATGACCCCATGTGTGCAGTCTTACACATAGGGCCTCTGGGAAAGTGAGAGCACTACAATATCAATAAGTAAAGTGCAGTTGCTTCTGTGGAAATTTTGTGTTCCTCAGATATAGCAATTAAATGCAACACGTCTTCTTAATTTTCATTTTTCCACACCAGATTTTGAGCTAATGTCAATAAATTAAAGAGGTTAAATTATAATGGCATATGCCATAAAATGTCACATCATCAAGGTATTTAAGCCTCTGAAATGTCACTGCTAGCTCCTGTGGAACCCTGTTGAAAATGTGTTCATATCTACATTTAACACTGCTAGCATCTGAAAAGTCTATTTTCTTCAGTGTAGGCTGCTTTTTGTATGTAGTTCCTTATTTTATGAATGCTAGTTTTATGGTTGTGCCACTGTGGGACTGTGGCTGCAGTGGTGATTACTGTTTGTCTTAACTGTCCAATGTGTCTTTTTTACCACTTATACAAGCAGCCTGATGTTGTGGTGGGGCTAGCAGCCAAAGGCTAGCATGTAAACCCAGTATAGAGAAGGCAATTTTGTGCAACTGCTTCTCAGCATATTAACCTAGAATTAGTCAAGAGCCAGTAAGCTGCAGAAGAGGAGAAGCTTGAAACAGAGCATTGAGTCAGATGGAAAGGATAATTCATAGCTCCAATAACCCCTCTGAAAGTTTGTTTCCTTTCATGTAAGCACTGAAATCTTTTGTTTTGCAGACCACTTCCTCTTGTATACCCACCCCACTTGCATACTTCAACAATACCCAGCAACTCCTTGCTGCTGTGAACTGCTCTTATACTTCACTCTGCAGACTGTTTTGGCTTGGAGTATAACTGTAAAGCGGCTGATGGTACTTGAGCTCAGCCTCTGGGTAGCAAAAGGATGTATATCCTTTCAACAAATAGACCTTCAGGGTTATGTTGCAGCATCTCTGAAAACAAGAGATTCTTACTTGCAAGTTATCTTGTGTGTGTTATTTCTTTTCAGACTGATGGGCCAGCAAGCCATGGTGAACCTGGCCGGCATTGGAGTCATTGTATCAGTACCTATGTGAAAGATGTCAGAATGCTGAAGTTTCCTATAACCTTGACCTAGGCCATATGATCCTATGACTCTATAATTCATGCCAAAGAAAAAGATGCAATCCTTCACTTGTACTCTTCTGCATTATGGCACAGTGAAGAATTAAAAGTAAGCAAAGTATTTGTTAATACTGGAAGAAATTATGTTATCTGAATTGCTCACTGCATATAGGAAGCTATCAGAAAACTGAAGGAAGTGAGCAGAATGAAATCATTTCACATTTTAATTGTTAAATATTTTATAAAGGAAGTTGTATGGTTACAATCTTCTGTTGATTATAATGGTAAAACTGAAAGCGCTAGAAATCAGTTCACTGGCAATGTAAGGATTACGAACCAAGATAAAGTAAAAAAAAAAATGCTGGCATTCACTTTAAACCTTTTGCTTTAAATTTGCATTCATCATTACCTGATGAATGCAAATTTACAAGAAATGTAGCAGTCAGGATGAAATGTGGATGGAGGTTTGCAGGTAACAGGAGTTTGGAGGTATTGCCAGGAAACTGCTCAATGAGAATTTGCCTAAAGCAACAGCTACAGTTAAAGCATCTTTGTGAATACTTTGCTTAATGAAATCTGGCTATTTGCAGTGACATGGAGGTTATCCTCACTGCCTAACTTCAGGTACCTAAACTAGGAGTTTGAATTGTATAGTCAACGTAGGCTTATTTAGACGGTTGGCCAACATGAGAAGGTTAACTCTGATGGTCAAAGTCATCTTCTTAATGGACATATTTGTCATAACTGCTAAAATAGGGAGAATGTTCTTACTTAGCTACCTATAATCTCAAATCTCAAATGTTCTGTTAGAAGTTGTAAATAAACTCTACCAGATGCTTTCACACTAATAGTCTACACATTTGCTTATGACACAGAAGCCACATTGCAGATGTGACCATTTGACATGATGTTAGGAATGTGTGTTCTGAAATTATCACTTCAATTTGTGTAATTAACAAATGGATTATTTGTGTTATTTCTGATAACTAAGTCTAAATGAGGTTATTGAAATAAATTGACTGTGCTTTGTGAGGAGAATGAAAATCATGCTTCCTCAATGAAAACATTAATAAGTAATGAAAGGACAGAATAAGATTTAATTAAAAAATCATATAAAAGAAGACAGAAAGGCAGAATAAAAAGGCAGAGAAGTAGCACTAACTAATAAATGCAAATGAGTGTCTTATTCAGCACTCCAGGGAGGAACAGTGGCAGACATAAGAATGTTTCTCTTACTTTAAACTCAAAGAGTAATACAGCCCTGACCTGGAGGAAAATAGTCTTCTTGTAGGTATGAAAAAAAAAAAAATAAAAATTACAAAATAAGAAATCTGCATTAGATTGCTTTAAAAAGTCAAATTATAAATCCATATTCTATTAATAGTATTCTGATACATAAAATTATCCTCAAAAAACAAGGGTTTCTCTGAAACTATATCCGCATTGATCTAAGATAGTCTTTTAAATGAGGATGATTATTTCATTAATGAAATATTATTACAGATTTTCTTTTAATAGGGAAAATGTGAGGTGATTTGAAATCAGATTTTACTCCCCAGAAGATCTGGGCTTACAAATAATGTCATCCAATTCATTATCGGTTGTTTTCATCTTTCAGCTTTTTCTCATCAGCTCATCAATTTACCTGTGCCATGTCAACATTTCTTTTTGTGGATTTAAAGGCTTACCAAAGAATTACCTTTCTATCCATCTTGTTTTCAGAGCTTAGTAAAGAATCTAGGGATTTTCTTCAAAGAAAGTCATCTTTGGAATAGTTACAACAAAATGGCACACCTGGAACACAAAGCAGTAGAAATACTATAACAAGCATACCAGTTTGTTACTATCTGTGTAAGATCACTGAAGATACTTTCAGAGAAAGAGCAGAAAACATCAGAGAAAAAACAAGGCAGTCTACATTTTTGGGTTCCTTACAGAAATCTGAAATATTTCTTTGCTCTCTGGTAGACCATAGTATGTCTAATAACAAAAAAAAAAAAAAAAAA
>NDXB01012217.1:57933-74806 GCA_002631895.1 Agapornis roseicollis | reverse complement strand
TGCTCTCAGGTAAAACAAAGTATTTCTAAAAAAAAAAAAAAAAAAAAAAAACAAAACAACACACCCAAAATTAAGAATATCAAAGCCAGGATCCATATTATATTCTGTAGCCAAGTGAGAGGCTGTCAAGGAGACAGAGAAAATTAGCATGAGATCAGAAAGTTATTTTACTCAAGAGACACAGTATTATCTGTCAGAAGCTCCATACCCTTCCACATGCTATGCGGCTTCTACTTTTGTTTTATTAACTATTTCGTAGCAGTGATATTAAATTGGTATAGAACTGCATTGCATCTTGAAGAGTGAAGATAAAAGTAGACATTAAAAAAGAAAAAAAAAACACAAGCACTTGACATTTAACAAGTCAAACTTCTTGTAAAAATCTCATCTGTGTAACAAGACCCAGCCATGTTCTGTCTTTGTTTTATTTGGCATTTATAGCTGGAGAAGACATGTTTTCCTGAGTCTCATTCAGTGGTATTAGCTTGAACTACCACGTGAGGCTGGTAGAGAAGGAGAAAAATAATAGACAGAAGATGATTAAATAAAGACAAGGAAAGTGAAAATAATTGCTGAGAAGTTGAAGAAAAGGATACAGTGAAACAAACACCTGCATTGTCCCAAGAATGACAAGTATAGTAATCATAAGAAAGGAAACAGGGAGGAAGAGTTCAGGTTCAAAATAAAGCAACTTGCGAAATGAAAGAGACTGAGAAAATTCATTCTGGCAGGTAACAAATGGCTGAAACAATATTATGGTGAGCAAACTGTGGAAAATATTTTTAAATGGCTAACTGGAGAAAATTATGGTATTTGATAAAAGATGGTTGTAAGTGAATAAAGTATAGGGTATAAGATTGAATACTGCACACAAAAATTTCAATACATTCCAGTTAAACTTAGTGGACTCCTTGTATTCGGTAGATGGTATGTAACTGTTCATGAGTTATTTATACAAACCCTCTGGAAATGGTTCAAAATGTATCAGTTCTCGTTAGGGATTTTTTTAGACTCTATTGAGAAAAGATGGTTGTTCACAAGAGCTGAACTGCCAGCTGGCCTTCTTGAGGGTTCCCCAGGACAACTGGATATTTTCCACTTTGACAGGAGACGTGTGCAGCTTGGCTTGGCTTGTGTTGCCAAATGTGCTGTGAGATTAGGGAAAATGTTAAATCCCCAGAGGTCCAAATCCTGGTTTAAGAACATCTGCAGCCCAAGAAAGAATAAAGGCTTCCCAAACAGATGTGGGAGTAGCATCTCATATGGATGGGAAGGCTGGGAGTAGATATGTCACTTTAAGAACTGACAAAGAACTGTATCAGGAGCTGCAGCCTGGCAAGGTGTGGAAGATGGATAAGCAGTTGGATATGGGGATTGTGAACTATAACACAAATATTTCCACTTGAATGTTTTAAATCACTGTTCTACACATGGAAATACATACACTATAACTAAAGATTAAAAAATCTTGAAAATTATCAAGAATTTGGCCTAGAGTTTCCTTACAGCAATCTCTATAGACATACCAATGCCAAATTATCTTTCTTGTTGTTTCCTTTAGGTGCCTTTGTCTTTTAAACTGTCTCAAGCATTGGAAGAAACTACCTTCCTAGCATTTTTTAAAGAAACATGCTATTTATTATGCATCTAGAAACAATGCATTATATAGCTCCTCCAGAGCATTTTTTCTAATGTATATTTTGGGAACCTTAGAAATTTCAGTTATTTTTATCATTATTTAAGTGTAGATGTTAGTCTTGCTGACAGGTCATTTTTCAAACCTTATCATATGTCAGTAAATGGGTGGTCCTGATGTCAGGAAGTGATTGTGAAGGGGAAACCTAGCTGACAGGAGAAAGTGCTTAGAGTTAAAATGTGCCCAGTGTCAGGTGGGTCACCACATCAATGCTGTGTGGCTTTTTATTATGATAATATTATTTTGAGTATGTGGTCTGCTATCACTTATACATTGCAATGAGGTTGTAAATGTGTGTGATATGAAATATTTAGGAGAAAAAAGCCACAATACATAAGAAATATCATCCACAAGTTTTCACCAAAACCACAGGATCAGGTTTCACACTCTTACCAAAAGACTTTCAACCTCTGAAAATTTCTTGAGAAGCATTTATCCCAGCAAAAAGCAACTTGTCATAAAATCTCCCAACTGTGCACCCTGACAACTTTGCAGTGGCAGAATTTTATCATTTTACTATTTTAAAAGGTGCTAAGTTAAGATTTAAAAAACAACAAACTGCTGTACACTTACCGTCTATTACAGAATATATTACTAACCCTAAATATTCAAATATTAAAACTTTACTTTCTTAAGACTAGACCAATGACCAGAAATTATGTGCTATTTTATTAAAATACTGACAAGCAATAGCAGAGAACATAAACACAGCAGTATTTTGATTTACTAACTGCTAAGGACATGCAGACTGTCAGTGAGGTTTGAAAGATAGGGCCTTTTATCCTCCATTACTGAATCAATGTCATTGGCACAGAGGAAATGAAGCAATCAAAATTTCCCCTTTTTAGCCATGCATTCGCACATGGGGAAGTTACATGTCTAACACATTTGTGATAATAGCATCAGAGAATGGCATCTTTCCATTGCAGTACAAGTGTCCAGCTCACTGACCCTACCAGATATACATCACACTTGCACAATCATAATGTGCCAGCCACAGACTGCTTTACATCCTCTTTGATGTGTGCCAAAAAACCTGAGGAAGCCTTCTAACTCCCTGTCCCCTGCAAGATCCAGACTGTGATTCCAGCAGCCCTACTGCATTTTGACAGTTTCACACCATTTCACACCTCCTCTGTAGTCAGTGTATTTCTCGCAAGGTACAAACTAAATAAAATAAAGCCACATAAATTTCTTTTCCAAAGGAAGCAAACTTTGAGTGAACGTTGTTGCTTCCACTTGGCTGCAATGAATTTTATAGCATCCTCAGGAGGACCATATGGTTCACAGATCTTATCCTCACATTGGTCAGAAACTACAGCAAACATGCCAAGATAATATCTCAAAGCTCTCATCCACATTAGGAAAGGCCTGTCCCTTTTCCCCTTTTTTTCAAGGCAAGAAGAAACTGTGGTGTGAAAAGATTGCAGTCCATACTCTCTGTAACTTGTTTGCATATATAAATATTGCTTCTTTAAGAAAAACAGACACTGGCACCAGTGTAAGAATGTATGTTTTAATATTTGTGCACATACAAATACCAGTCTGTTTAGAGCAAGAGGGCTGAAGAACAGGCACACAGAACTGGCACAAAAGGGGAGCTGACCTTTCAGTATTTACTTTGGTGGTGTTTTCAGTGGCACCTACCCGGCTGACGTTGGCGACACTGTTTTGGAAAGTGCCAATTGACTTTGCAAATCTGAAAGCTTCTTTGCAAAGCATTTACTATGCTGCTTGCTTGAACTTCCTTTTCTGGGGCCTCACATTCTGTAAGCAATTAATTTTGTTTTATAACATAAGCATTCAGAGAACAGGTCAGTGTTTTGATGTGTATAACCTGCACTCCAGTAAAGCAGCAACACAAATCCTCACATGCCCTCCTTTAGCTGCAGCTGTAGCTGTGTGGGTTTGCCATCCACTGCAGCAGTTGTGGATGCAGCATATTCCCTAGTCCTTGGCAGTGGTGCTCTGTTTTAACTGTAGGTCAGAGGAAAAAGAGAATTGGGATTTCTGGATGCAGAACAGCACAGTATGGAAGACTGGTAAAAGGGGAGATTCCTTGGGGGAAAAAAAAAGAAAGAAAAAAAACCCACAAAAACCCCCAAACAGTTCTCTAATAAGCATCCCTTTATATATTTTCAGACACCTGTGTATGTATGGCCATACTACTGACAAATGTAGGATTTTTTGAATGCATAACCCATGCTACACTAGCAAAATGTTGGTAAACAAATGGTATATCTACTTAGAAATATATGCCCACTTATTCTGAGAGGTGAGGTAGGAAGTTAGAGAACTGTAAAGAGATTTATTTTGAGGAAGAGTTGAAGGTCCCAATATGGGACAGGTAAATAAATGCCATAACAAAGCTGAATAGGCAGAAAATAAAGGACTGGGTCTTGCTGTGAGAGGGAGTATGGGTTCTGATTCCTTGTTGGTGTAAGGACACACAGAAGTGTTGAGGAAGGGATGGGAAAGCTTGGGACTGAGGGGACAGAAGGAAGTAGAGAAGAGAATTTGGTGGTTGTCTAACCTATTTTAATCAACATTTAACACTCTTAAGGTTAAAGAAGAAATGAGGGAAGAACAATTCTTTCTGCACCACCCTCACTGCAGGCACAGAGCTGGAAACTGCTTCTGCTAATGGTGAGGGTGGCAGTCCATCCATGTCATGGCATCCTTGTGATGGGCTTACTCTTCTATGATCATATCTCTCCTTCATATGACCAAAAGTAACATATGCATATCATTGAGCCATCATTGCCTCAAAAAAAGATACTGTGTCACAGGCCTTTTCCTGATACTGAGAAAATAATTTACCCAGTGTGAGGAATGAGTATTTAGAGGTGCTAACAGTCAAGGCTACGTGCTGAATTGTAAATGACTGGCAAATAAGCTATTAATTAAAATAGAAATTGATTCCATCTTGTGGGATTTAAGGAGAAATAAGATTCTCACAAAGTCTCTTCTGAGTGCTCTTTTAGTACACCTAAAGGCAGTATTTTAATTTTCAAATAATCCAACCCTATAATTAAAGATACATTTTTGCTACAAATTTTAAAATATTAATGAAACTTGAATAAGTCTGGCTGAAGTGCTCCCAGGCAAAATATAGAAATATGCTAATAAGCACCTTCTTCAAAGGTCTACATATGAAAGAGCCATATGCCAGCCTACAAAGTTCACTGCTTTAGTTGTCCTTTGTAATTCTAATTAAATCTTCCTTTATGAATCAATTTTTAAACTATTCCTTTTTTTCATGTGCCTGTGGAATCACATATTTCATTACATTTATCTGGAAATATAGAGGAAATATAGCAATAATAAAAATTAACAATCTCTAGATCTTTATTCTAAACATTGTGTTGATTTTTGCCATTTACAATGAGCTGCTATTGAAAACTGATGTGATATGTAGGATGACAAAAATTAATTCTTAATAAGTGGATCATAACTGTCCATGCTGGTATAAGGACTCTGTTTTGCACAGCAGGGTATGAGTAATTTATATAGAAGAAAAAAGAACTACTCACAACTTATAATAGAATAATTAGCATGCTTAGTGATGCCAACATAAAGTCAGGATTAAATATTCTTACTGATCCTTGAACAGTACTGCTTCAGAGTGTTCCAGCTGTACTATCAGGATGTGGATAAACATAATTTCACCTGACCTTTAGGCTGTTGTATTATGAGATATGAAAGGACTCCAAGCACCAGCTCAGAATTTTAATAGCTAAATAAGTTTTACTCCTTTGGCTCCTGGAGGCTTTTGCCCCCTCCCCCCACCCCCCCAATCCTCTCATTAGAGGAATGCTGCCTATGATCAGTAATTATGATACCTATGTCTGACTTTGGTCGCATTAAAAAGATACATCATTCAGCTCAAGCAAGGCCTGAGACTTGTAAACCATGCTCTGTTTCACTGCAGGATCTGATATGGAACATCTGTACCTAGGCAGAAGTGCTGGATGTACCAGATCTCTAGCAGAAAGATTGCTGCCAAGGAGCCACTTACTAAGGTGGCATGAATAGTGTGAGATATTGCAGGTACTGATGTAGATGTTTCTGTATTGGCACTTGAACATGCAGGAAACTATGATTAAAGAAGAACAGCCTATGTAGAAGCAGTTCCATAGGTACTTTCCCAAGTGTGTTTGATTTAAAAATAAATCAAATAAATGCATACATAACAGGGACAAAACAGATCCAAGCATTTCTGTCAACAGGAAAGTCAAACATTTATGCCTTGTGCCATTTCTAGCTACGGGGGTCTAGGCCGTACTACTTCCTATACTTCTCATTCTCATAAACAGCCATGCATCTCTCCCAGCTCACTTACAGGAGTGTGGAACCTGCAGGATTTGGAGCACTACATTGCTCTTAGTTCAAGGTACCTCACAGTACTGGTTATACCATGTCCTGGGCATGGCAGGGGCATTGGAAGTAGATGGTCTTTAAAGTCCTTTCTAACCCTAACCATTCTATGTTTCTATGATTGCTGCCTTCCTTCCTGTAAGCAAAATACATATTTCATGTACAGGTGTACAATAAAGGCCTATCTGGAATTTGCTGGTAATATAGCATCTGGAATCCAAAATTGGTGGCTTCTAGATACTCCTGGTTTCTTCTTCACTGTCAGTGGGACTCCTACTTTGTTCAACAGCCCAAATAGCTTCGTACAGATCCCTGCTTAATTTTTCCCACCTGTAATGATTCCTTCATGCTTGTAGAGTGATATACTATCACCAGTCATTGTTTTTAGGTATCCAGGCATTTTCAATAGGGAATAGAGATCCCCACAGACATCATCACTGGTAAAACCTATGAGGCTGATACTTACAGACTGCATGTGCCACAGATGTGCACAGTTTGAGCTGCACAGGTCATGCTGGAAAACTACAAAGTCTACAAAACTCACTACCGAATTAATGGTTGATCCATCCCTGTGGGTCTGATAGTGGGTGACCAATATGGCCTGGGTAACCTCCAGTATGTAAGCATGTGTGTTTGGGGGGAAGAAGATTGCCAGTCTGCCAGAAGCATCTTCAGGAGGCAGAAGTATGCTCTGCTCCCCTACTGCAGCAAAGTTTGACTGTAGGTTAAGGGCATGGAAACCTTGGTACTTATGTTGCTAAAACAGCACAGAGGTTGGATGACTAGGGGTATGAATAGTGGAGCCCCACACTGGCATCACATCCATCATGACCTCAGTGTTCTAGGGGAGGATGGGACAGTACAGAGATAGAGGGCCACTGGATAGACTTGTCATCCCTCTGTGACTTTAACAGATCCCCAGCCTTCCCAAAGACACCAAGTCTCTCCCTGTCACAAGAAAAATGCCTGGTACCTGGTAAGTCAGTTCACCAGGTAGAGAGATCTCTCACTGACAAAGAAAGGTAACAAAGAACATTTCTATTCCTTTCCATCACACTGTACACTGTAACTGGCATTTGGACAATGTTTTCCAGGACGAAGGAGAGCACGTGGTAGAAGGCAAGGTATCTACACCCTGGTGGGGGGGGGCTGAGGGGCAAAACTGGCATAGTGTGACCAGAAAAGGAAAGGAGAAAGGCAGAGCAGAGGAGGGAGAAGACAAAAGGCATAAGGGGGGTTGAAGACTACTTAGAAACATAGAGACTTAAAGGGAATGGTGGTACTGTACACTGAGATTTCCTTCTCCACTGGTGTCAGGGTGTTATTCCCCAATACAAAGACCATCTTCTTATGTATCTTAGAGAATTATCGCCTCAGCTGAAAGCCCACCCTCTCTGTAATGTCTGTGTGGGTCTCAGACTGGGGTAAGAAAACATAATGAATGAGGGCAGAAATTTTTCTTAATCCCCATCTCATAAACAAAATGAAAAACCCAACCTAGATACTTAGGAGGAACAAAGAACAGAGGTTAAGCAAGGTGGGAACACGACAGAAGCCAATGGGAAGGAATTTTCTCTGTCCCTTCCTTTTGAAGGGGGGATAAACAGAGGAGTCTAGGTGTAGCAGGAGATATAATTCCTGGCAATAGCAACAGTGGTTGCAGCAGTTCAGACGGTAAATATTTGATTCTGTCCTCAGCCCCCTTAAAGGCAGCAGGGATTTCCATTTCTGTGCTGCTATTGCCAGCAGGCTTTGCCATGAACATCGGCAGTAGAGCAGGGCATGTTCTTTTGCCCTAGCTAATTTCTGCTGTGCTGCAACTTGATCTGCAAGGGGAACAAACAGCAGAAACCAGACAGCTTACCTGTGCTCACTGTACAGCCTCCTCTATGGCTGATCCAGCAGACAGGGCCCTGGGCTAGGTGAACCACTGATCTGACCCAGCAGACCACTCCTTATGTCCTTCATTTATTCTTACTATTCAAAGATTTCTTGGGTTTCAGTTTAGATATTCAGAAGAAAAATATGCTTCAACTGTGTAAATCTCACAGAACCTCTGTGATACTCTTTCTATGCCAGCCAACTCAGACAAGAGATCAGGATGCTTGGGGAGATGGAATTTACTCCTTGAGGGGTAGAATTAAAAACCAAGCTAACCAAAAAAATCTTGAGCATTTTAACTGGAAAGGTCTTGGTCCAGAGGCATACTTCTCTCCAAACTTTCATTGTCAAACTTTATTCTTCCTTTATATTTTAACTCCTTGCTGTAATTAAAATGTTGATAAAGATGCTACTTTTAACAGTAATACTGAAAAAATACTCATATTACTACCCTACTTTAGAAAGGCTGATATGTCTAAGTCTAACCATTTCTTTTCCAGAGACTAAATGAGGAATTAATGACTCTCATGGGGTCAAACAGGACACTACTGTACCATTACAATTAAACTGTTAAGCCACTGCAATGCTAAATGCTCTAATCAGCAGGAATAGATTCATACTTTGGTTTGTTGCCTCATTCATGCAGCTTAAGTGATTCATACATAAAAATTTATGAATAAATTGTCAGCCATGTCTCATATGACACATATGAAAAACACATGCAGTTTAGTACCAGGTTTTGTTCCTAACCTATCACAACAAAATCCACATATCTTGGAGTAAAAGTTGGTTTTGAACAAAATGCTCCAATTTTGTCTCTGCAGCAACACTGAGCCCAAGAGCAACATTCAACACAATTAATTTTATGGAACAAACAGCTGGAGACAATAAAAACCAACAGCAAAGTTCTCAGTCCTATCCCAAATCAATCAGCAGCAAAGGGACTTAGAACAAAGTATTTCAGTGCTTAAGGCTTGAATTTGTTGGAGCTGTCTGGGTATATCTGTTTAGGCAGCAAAAACCCCAGCATGCTCGTAAGTCCCCTGTTCCCTCAAAACACAAAAATGAGAGAAGCATATGGTTTGTGAGCTTGAGAGTGAGAAAAGCCAGGAAAATAAATCAATAAGAGTGTATACAGTACCATATATCTGTCCTAATTAACAATTTATTTCAAATGCATTAAATGTAAATATTGGGTTTCGGCATTATTTCATTTTATCAGAAATGCCCTCATCACTTGGTTACAAAAGAGATACTGTACATCTTCCTGTCTCAAATGTACTTGATTATTTGTGAAATAGAAGAGACAAAGACAATGCCGTCCTAACCCACTAATGCAGAGAATGGGGGAATAAATGAAGGACAATCAGGCACAAATCTTTTTAGGAAAGAGGTGGCAATGGAAACCTACTCTTTCAGGTCTAATCATCTCTTGTGGTACTGTGCAAAAGAAAAGGGAGTACATATTTGTCTACTGTTGTGTTTTATGAACAGCTATATTGAAACAATGAGTATATGTGCTAATATCTAAGTGTCAGAGACTATTTATATGACAGCCCAGTTATTCCTTTCAGGAGACTTTGGTAATCAAAAACTTTTTGATCTTTCTATGCTTAAGATTCAAGGGGAGTAAATTAACCAATTTTATAAACACAGTTCAAAAATCAGGACAATTTCCTGTATCTTTCTTTTAAAATGTACCTTCAAAAGAATTTAAATCATTACTTTTTTCTTTTTAATGATAACCTGACTTTCATTCACCCCAGCTCCCCAGTGGCCTGCAGCTCTGACATTCCTTCGCTGGTTAAAACCTTTCTTGGATTTCATATTAGTTGCAGAATCTTAACTGCTGGTAACTTTTCTTCATTAGCTGATCTTGGACAAAATTAAACTAAAAAAGTGAACAGTTTTTAATCTCAATTAAAAGCAAAGTAGAAGCTCTCCTTAGTAGAAATATTTGCTTCCAATCACCGTAAATACACAAGAATGACTTTTTCAAAGTAACAAAATGATAAGAAAATTACAATTCTGTCCTCATGCAATCATTGTATTCTAATTTTAAAATAAAACTTTTATAACTAGTAACATAAGAGAAAATTCTTCATGCCATCTATTCATAATTTAAATATATAAAGTTGCCTTCAAGTAATTGTTCTAGAATCATGCATTCATTGCATGACTTCATAAATTTCATGTATCTTGATAACCCTTTGTAAATCTTTATAAAGATTTATAGTTCACTTTTCACTTTTACGGACCTTTGTAATTACATTTTAAGTCACTTGTGTGAAATAGCTGGTGAGGATGGTACAGAAAAACACTTCTGCTAAGTTTGCTCTTCATCATAGTGATTAATGATACACGATCACAGGTGTGCTCCTTCTTGCAAAGGCTAGGAATTGTGGAGTGCTATGAGTATTTTTCTTAAGTGATGCTCTTTTAAATATTTTTCTTAAAGACAAGCTGGAAAACTGTGATCTCTGTGAACTCTGCTGGTGAAATACCAAAAGCAATGGATGTAGAATCATAGAATAGTTTGGGTTGGATGGACCTGCAAGGGTCATCCAGTCCAACCCCTCTGCAATGAGCATCTTCATCTAGATCAAGTTGCCCAGGACCACGTCCAGCCTAGCCAGGAATGTCTTCAGGGGTGGTGCATCTACCACTATTCTAGGCAACTGGTTCCAGTATTTTCTCTAAGATGCTACAATGTCTAAAGATGACCAATGCTTGAACTGTACTACAGAATGCATAGTGATGCCTGTTGATTAAAGGAAATGCTTGGAAATGCAAAGGTGTGTAGGTGCTTCTATGATTTCTGATTGATGCATCTTTTTACTCTGGTAAATCTAGACATTGGAAAGTCATGTCCCATTGCTTTTGGTTGAGATGCGTCTCTGAATTACCAATAGAGCTCTGTTCCTCAAGAATAAAACAGTTCACAAGGTCCTCAACAATGGACGTGGCTAAGACATTTTCAGCTGAGAGAATCCATCTATCAAAAGATCTTCATGAAGTTTAACCATGACAAGTGCAAGGTCCTACACCTGCATTGGAGCAATCCCAGGCACAGATACAGGCTGGGCAAAGAGGAGATTGAGAGCAGCTCTGCGGAGAAGGACTTGGGGGTGGTGGCCGATGAGAACATGAACATGAGCCAGCTGAAGTGTGCGCTTGCAGCCCAGAAAGCCAAATGTATCCTGGGCTGCATCAAAAGAAGCATGACCAGCAGGTCGAGGGAGGTGATCCTGCCCCTCTACTCTGCTCTCGTGAGACCTCACCTGGTGTATTGTCTGCAGTTCTGGTGTCCTCAACATAAAAAGGACATGGAGCTGTTGGAACAAGTGCAGAGGAGGGCCACAAGGATGATCAGGGGACTGGAGCATCTCCCATACGAAGACAGGCTGAGAGAGTTGGGTCTGTTCAGCCTGGAGAAGAGAAAGCTGTGTGGAGACCTCATAGCAGCCTTCCAGTATCTGAAGGGCCTATAGGGATGCTGGGGAGGGACTGTTCATTAGGGACTGTAGTGACAGGACAAGGAGTAATGGGTTCAAACTTAAAACAGGAGAGGTTTAGACTGGATCTAAGGAAGAAATTCTTTCCTGTTAGGGTGCTGAGATGCTGAAATGGGTTGCCCAGGGAGATTGTGAGTGCTCCATCCTGGCAATGTTCAAGGCTAGGTTGGATGAAGCCTTGGGTGACATGGTTTAGTGTGAGGTGTCCCTGCTTATGGAAGGGGGGTTGGGACTGGGTGATCTTAAGGTCCTTTCCAACCCTAACTATTCTATGATTCTATGATCTTGCAACATTGGAGTAATTTTTGGTTTGGATAAAGGTTTCCTTGCTGTACCCACAACAGCACAAATAATAACACATATCATTTCTTTACTTCATTTGTTGTCTCTGACCAAAGTCTTTTGTGACTTCTGTGACCAGGCAGAAAGTCAAAAAACTGCAGAGGCAGTTTGGGCAAAAACTTAAAGCAAGGCTTTGAGCACAGTTCCTCCATTTCAGCCACTAACTTGTAATTGGATTCATTTGCCCTTTTTAGCTGTATGTGTATTTATTTGTAAAATGAAACAGTTTAATCAAAAAGCAAAATCAAATCAGACCACTCAGCAACATGTTGGGCTTATTATATCTCAGCAAAGGAGCATTCAATAGTCTGCTCCACATCACGAAGAGATTAAATTCAAAAACTGGTCTCCCACATTATAGACATTTCCCCTTAAAGGTCTCCTGCTTGGGCATTTTTTGTGAGGGTCTGGAGCAATTTGCCACACTGTTAGGGTATATATGCAGAGGGGTGCCTAATTTGAAGGTCACTGGAGCTTACTTACACGCCTGACAGGTTTGTGATACACACAATAATGTGCAAACTCCAGGGACTGAACAGGTGTACAGAATGTTTCCCTGGCAAAAACTGTTCCCATGGTTATTAGTTGCCTACAGGACCAGGCAACAACTGAACACGGATTTTGTGGGCCTAATTTCTAGAAAAAAAAAACCCTGGAAAGTGGCACTGAAGTCCTTTAATAGATCAGAATTTAATAGCTCCTTTAGGTCAACGCAGTGCTGTGATACTGTAATGTCAAGCAGGAAAGCAGAAGGTATATTAACTGAAGATGTTTAAAATCAACAGAAAAGTGGCCTGGATTTTTCTTCCTCCTTCTGTTTTCAGTTAAAAGCTCAGCTCTTATAATTTAGCAGGTTTGCTAAATATGTGTCCCTCTTTCTCAACCCAATTATCCACACGTGGGGGCCCTGTGTATTATTTCTATTAGGAAAACAAACTGATGACAGAGTAAAGTATCTTTCATTCAGGTCTTTGTTTATTTACAATGACTGCTGGAATTCTGCCTCCTCAACCCCTGGAAAACCCAAAGAGCAGAAGATACTCTTTCCCTAAAAATCTTCTTTCCTAGGGTTTTCTTGGTGCCATATTCTCAGTGTTTGTACAGCATATACCTGGTGACCCATTTCTAATTTCTTTCAAGTGGTTTGGGTTTTTTTGTGTGTGTTTTTTGCTTGTCACAATTGTTGTTGCTACTACAGCTGTTCAGAAAACAGTTACTGAATCTGTCTGACTGCATATGCCTTTGGGAAAGGATAGTTAGTTTTAGTTTCAGGAGATGTAATGGTGCTTAACTGTTTATTGCAACAATTTTAGAAATGGATGGCAGTTATATCCCCAGTGTCAGAGGTTTCATAGAATTCAGAATAACAACACAGGAGAAAAGGGTCTCCCCCATGCTGATAAAGTCAACAGATCGAGGCAGTTACATTTAATTATATACACAAATTAGGTCAAAATATAACTTGGCAATCACAACACTTTTACTTGGTCACAAATTTTACAGCCATGTATCAAATAAGAAAGAGCACAGTTCACAGAGCGTAAAGGGTTTATTCACTTGTTGATAAATTACTTGATAACCCAAAAAGAAAGAGGTGAAGATCAATTCCAGTGAGGTCTAGCTCTTTTTATATTAGTATTTATTTTATTTAATCTAAAACTTGTATTACAATATAATAAGGTCTTCAATCTGACAAAGACCAAATATGATCAAGTGCTTTCTAAGAAGTATGATGAATACTCAGAATGAAAGATGTTTGATCTATATTATGTTTGAAACCCAGCAGATGTCCAGTGCTGAGTGAAAGGTGCAGCTTCTGTGCTTTCCAGTGATTGATGGGAACTCCATAAATATCTCCACTCCTTTAAAATGTTTCAGTTTTTGTGCACAACCATTAATAGCTATAACAGTAAACCTTTTCTGCAGCTTTATAATGAAATACCACTTGTGCCTGTACACAGAATAAATGGCTTGGTATGACACACATTCTTTACTTAGGTGATGATGGTGAAGCTGTACCTTAGTGGTTTAGAGTTTAGAGGTCTACAGAGGATGAAAGTCCATGTAGCAAGACAAATGGGGTGTGAATATTATAAAAATCCAGATCTGACATGTAATCTCCTGCAAGTTCTTCTAGTTTTTTGTTTCCTTCCCCTTTCTTCAAACTCAGATGGCCAGACTATAAGCAAGACTCACTCTTCTGCACCAAAAATTACTGACGTTCAGGCATCCTGGTGCAGAAACCCTGACAATCTTCCATCTAGTCTGTGTATGCAGCTGCACAGTGGCATTTTACCTCACACAGTTTTGCTGGGATGAAACTGCAGTAGTGCCTGATACCAGGGTGCGTAAGTCCATTTCCCAACACTGCAAAGAAAAAGTTATGCCCAATAGAGGGCATAACAATTTTCGCATATCACAGTGCGTAAAGGAGTACCTGTAGCATCCTGCAAGACAGGTTAATTTCAAAGTCTGTAGGGAAATTATAACTAGAACGGAGAGACTACAATAAGAAGCAGTGTGTTACTTGCGTGGCATTGTTTCTCTTGGGCCCATGAAACTTGGAAGCATTTACAGAGCCGGTTTGAAGCCAGCTGGATTCTGATTAATTTTAACCTCAGCCTCTCATTTTCTGAAAAGTAAAATACAGAAAACCTCTGCAAGGTGGTATAGCAATCCTGTGAATACTGGAATCTGGTGAATCCTGCTGTTAGCTCCATGTACCAAAATATACTAAATAAATGAAACATTGTCCCAGTCCTCTTACGTACAAAATTCAGGCTAGAAGACTGATGAAATACGATGAAAAAGTACATCTCTAACACCTAGTCTTGTGGGAAGCAGAAGTGAGTGGTTACAAAGTTCTGAATTCTACTTCTTAAAGAGAAATCTCATGCTGCTGGTCTGAATCCACAGTAAAATTCCTGTCCTGGTACCTCCAGCCTTATTGACATGCTCTGGACTTTTGCAGAGCTCGTGTATGAGCACCCAGCTTCTTCTCCTTGCTGTATCTCAGCAGGAGCGTGCTGCTTTAGCATCCTCTCCTCAAATATCAGAGGATGGAGGCTGCTGGGGTCGGGGCTCGTCTCCACCTTCTATGGTTGCCTGCCTTGGCGGGACCAAGGCCAGCTTCTAGCAGGATGCAGAGGACCCGGACGACCCTTCCTGCCCGCCACACTTGAGACACCGCCCGGGGGGGCTCCTGGGACGGGCAGTGCTGTTGGGCGTGCGGGCGCTGATGCGGGGCCGGTTCAGGGCGCGCTGCCCGGAGCGTGGCGCGTCCCGCCCCGAGGGGTGCCGGGGAGGGGTGTCCTCCGCACGTCACCGCTGCCCGCGATAAAAGCCCGACGGGGAGGGAGCCAGGAGAAGAAGCGCGGAGTTCCTTGGGGCTGCAGCGATTCGGAGGCCGGCCGGGGAGGTGGCGGCTGGCTCAGCGGCAGTCCCTCGCCGCGCTCTGCTGCTGGACGTGTCCGCTCCTCCGCTGCCCGCTGCAGTGAGCGGGGACAGGCCGTGCCTGCGCCCCCCGGCCCCGGCCCCGGCCCCGGCCCCGGCCTCGGCCCCGGCCCCGGCTCCGGCTCCTGCGCGGGCCTGGCGAGGAGGTGGTCGGCGGAGCGAAACTGGCTGCAGAGGGAGGAGGCAGCCGCCGCCGGAAGGGTAAGGACGTTGTGGGAGGGGGCGCCCGGAGGCTCCCCGCAGCATCCTCTCTGCGGTGGGGGTACGGCGGGATACAGACATGCGGGGTGACCCAGCCAGAGAGCGGTCGTCGGGGCCGGCAGCCCCTCGGTGAGCCGGGACTGGACGGCGCGTCGGAGGGAGCCCGACTCTGCCCCCTTCGCTGCTTTTTGTTTCACTCGCAGCGGCTGGGTCCGGCGCGGTCGGCGCGGCGGGATCCACGCGTTTTCATCCAGGCACCCATGGCGTAGGAGTGACCATGGCTTTTCCACCTAGAGCACTCAGGCAGTGTTGGTATATGCTGTTCTTGGAAGTGGTACTACTTTTCCAGAGTTATCTCTGCTTCCCTTTGTTTGGTGACTAGACTAACCTCATCGACCCCCATTTGCTTTCTCGAGTTGAATACTGCCTTCAGGTTTGTGGAAATCATTAAAAAAAAAAAAAAGTTTTAATCAAAGTCGTATTTTGAAATGCCCCAAGAGGGGATATTTTGTATCAACTTCATTGTGTTTTTCAGTTATTATTTTGGCAATGGATGCAAGCCTTTTAAGTTACTTTGTTCTTATATTCCAGTACTGGAAGACTTTATCTACAGTCTAATCTTCATTGATGTCTGGCTCCTTTTAAGTAGCTATGAAAAGCATTCTTTCCTGCATGAAGGCAATGAAACGTACATGCCAGTGTACCGTATAAAACTGCTTGAACAGACTGAAGTTCATAAGGTTGAAGATAAACTATCTTCCCAAATTAACAGTGTGTACTTAGTAGGGTAAAAACAGAGTAGCATCCTGGTTTCTCCCCCTAAAACAAAAGTGGCAAACTATACAAACTACAGTTGTTATTGCTTAGTAAATTCATACAGGTCAGCGATTCAGTCTCCAAATTATATTACTCTCTCTTATGCATTTACAGCCAACAGACCTGGAAGAAAAACTTTGTCTTGAAGCTAACTCCCGAGCATTTTGAGATCATTCATCATGAAGTATGTAGTACAGGAATGGCTCAGAATAACCACCTTGCTATTCATAGCTCAAGCACTTTCTGCAATGGTTCTTCCCAATGCCACACTCTTAGAGGAACTTTTGGAAAAGTACATGGATGAAGATGGTGAGTGGTGGATCGCCAAGCAGAGAGGGAAAAGGGCTATCACAGACAGTGATATGCAAAGTATCTTGGATCTTCATAATAAATTACGGGGTCAGGTGTATCCACCAGCTTCCAATATGGAATATATGGTAAGGAAAAACTGATAGTGACATGCAGAAAGAAATGTTCTTAGAATGGTTGCTGTCACTTTGTAACACAATATACTTTCAGTCTTGGCTTGCTTGTTTTCCAGTTTAAAACACTTGTTTCCTGTTAGTCTTTTTTTTTTTTTTTTTTTTTTTTT
>NDXB01012217.1:47461-57893 GCA_002631895.1 Agapornis roseicollis | reverse complement strand
TGTTTTTCAGTTTTAAAAATTTTTTTTTTGTTTTTTTTTTTTTTTTTTTTTTTTTTTTCTACAGAGGTGAACTGTGAGATAAAAGTGTCTGCTTGCGGATCAAATGTCATGTTCTACTGATACTAATGGCTTTAATCTTTCATAGCTCTCCAGAATTTAAGTGACGATTCTTCAGTGGTAGGGTTCAATTTCCAAAATTACATTGCTCAAAGTAGTTGATTGTGACCTAAAAAGTTACCATCTAGGAAGAGTTACTGAAGTCTGAACTTTCAAAATAACATGAATACTCTCCCATGCTTCTAGGTTAGATGGAATTTCTGAGCAAGAAAGTCTTCTATTTAATTTGGCATCTGTTACTGGACTGGCGTCCTGTATGTTCCCATGTTAAACAGATTAATAATGTAATGCATAATTTATGTTTGTGTTTTTCCCTTAAGAAGCATCTATATTTGGTTTATTGTTAGTAGACTTAAATCTCCCATGTTTTTAAACTTTGATTTTATGCCATAGTTCAAGGCTAACTCTGTCTGTCCTTGCTATTTAAATCCAATCAGGTCATTAGAGCTTTGTAGAAGTCCAGAGGCCTGACAAGAATGGACAACTTTTCTTCCGTATTCTTGTTTCTGCAGAAAAGCACCGATCTTTTTCCTGTGTCCACACTGTGTGTTATTTGTTTGTCAGTCCAGGCACCAGAGAAATTGCATTACTACAGGTTGGGTTGTTTATACCCAATATTAAACAGGTTTCCCTGACACTTTATATTGTCAGGTTATGACAGAAGATCATACTAACACATTTCAAGATGTAGATGTCTTTTGCAGCTTGGAGTGGTGTCTATTAGCTTGGAGATCTGATTGAACTGATCATGTATGTGCCCTGGAGAAACTGTGCTTACTTAAACCATTCATAAAGATAGTTTAACTTAAGTTTACGTATACGAGTGTTACTGTATTAGACTAAGAGCCATCAGAGAATTAGATACCATGTTTCATCTCCAAATAAAGGGATGATAATATCTGGAACCCCTGTAACTCTTTCAGTTAAAACAGTCTGCATGTATCTTTGAACTGGTATGTTTCTGTTATGACTTTATCAGACCTTTTTATATTATTTTATAATATTTGTTTCCAATAATCTAAGTAGATTTATTTCCGGAAAACTTAAGAAAAAGCTGTCCAGAAGTTTTGTAAAATAAGAATAGGGAAAACTGCATTTTTTTCCTATGTTAAAATACCATAACACTTTTCCCCAAGGTTCTGCGAAAGGGTAGCTTTGATTTTTAGTTAAGTGCTTTTTTCCATTTTTTCTACTGATATTCTACATTAACCTGTATTACATATTTTGAAAAGAACTTGGATATGCTCCTTGGAGTTACACCTTGACAGCTGTCTTCTTCACAGATTCATCCTGCACCCCACACTCTTTTGCCTAGACTTTGCGTTAGGTCTACATCTGGAACAAATTTTTGTTGTGTTGTTGTTGTCTTTTTATTTCTGTGCTTCCCTGTGACTCCTGACCCAAAGTACAAGTAGCATGGAAAAGAGATTAAGGAGATACACTTACGTCCTGTTACTCAGAATGGGACAGCAGCTTTCAAGAGAGTGTGATTCCATTTTGGGATAATATCCAAGGGAATCAGGGATTGGGGCGGGCAAAAGTTTAGGATTTGTGAATGGGAAGGGTCTGTGTAAAGAATCTGGCCAAAGGAACGGATATGTGTTCAGAGACAAAGACCCATGAGAAGGGCATGCAGGGGGGCTGAGAGCGTGGTCAAGAAGGTGTTGAGAAATCAATAGTATGGAGAGAAAGAGCATTTGATGAATATCTGTGGTTAGGGGGAAGAACTGTGACTTCATGGTCAAAGAAAATTTGGAAGCAAGAGTTTATGGAGGGAGGTTAACAGCACAAGTTCGCGAAGAGGTTATACAAAAAAACTGAACATGTGAGTGAGTGGTAAGGGAGATTGTATGTGGAGGAAGCTGGCAGGAGTCAATATTGGGAACTGAGAGGATAATTTAGGAGACAGTGGAAACCCTCCACTGCTTGAAAGAAGTAGGAAATTATGGATTTCTGATTGTTTGCATGTATTGTTTAACAAGAGTGAAATTTGAGTACAGAATGGTAAATGTGGTGTGGAGCCACAGATTGAACAGCAAAGAAGGAACAATAAATGATAGCTCATTAAGGAAGCATGGTTTGTTTTGTGTAAAGTGATTCCTTTGGAAAAACTAGTGTCATAATCATAGTGCATTATTCATATTGCACATTATTGCATAATTAAATTACTTGAGGCAAACTCTATTCTGTTGTTTCATAACTTTTGATAGATATAGCTGTATATGTACTACTGCTAGTTTTCTGTCCATAATTAAAGCAAATGCCTGTTTTGACACTTTATAGTGAATTTATTTTTCTAGATTCATATCAATAATAGGATGAACAAGTTCCACTTTTCCAGGTCAAGTGATAAGCACTCTTGATCTGTTTTTCCAAGGGTCTGTGACCTCTGGGTTAGTTTTGTGGCTCTTTTTTAGTTTGTATCTACTCACGGTAGATATGTCGAAGGAACAGAATGTTCTCATGGTTGTCTGGCTGCATTTACCAGATGACAAGTTCATCTTCCCAAGTACCGTGACTCTATCAGTGAGCAGTAATAGATTAGTAGGGTAAAGGGGTAAGATAAGAGCGTGTGAAAAGAGAAACTTCTGCAGTGAAACCCCCCAGCTTTCAGCAAAGAGTAATTTAGGGACTTCCAAAATCTGCTGTTATACTTTTTGTGGCCAGTAGTCTTGGGTGGAATTTTCTTTTATGAATCTTAATGCTTTTGAGTCCATTTGTATTCTTTGAATCCATGGCATCAATTTGCAGAGTGCTGTATATTTAATTATGGATTGTAGGAAAATACTTTTTTTTTTTGGTAAGAAATAATAATTTCCTCAACAGTCACATCTTTTCAGCTGGAGAGTCCTATTCCTTTTACTTGAAAAATGTTCTATCTGCTATGGTTGTACTGTTTTCATTTTAATTCAAAGAGAAAAAAAAAACAAACTCTTGATACTTATGGCATACCACAGATACAGTTTATTTTGCTTCCTAATAATTTCTAAAATTCTTTTACTTTTTTCATTGTGACTGAACTAAAGCTGACATTTTCAAAGAGATATTCACAATTACTCCAAGATCTTTCTGGTGTGCTAAGAGGTCATTAACTACACTACAGTGTGTGAATAGTTGTCTGTAATCTCCAACAGTGTTCTCATTATTTTGCATGTGTTCACACTGAATGCTATCTGTCATTTTGTCTTCCAGTCACTTATTATTAGTGAGGCTCCTAACTCTGTCTTTTGTTCTCCTATTGTGTTTTTAACTACCTTAAGTAGTGAATACCATCTTGCATTCCCTTTTATTGGGCTGTTGTGGAGAAGGTATACAGCAGAGGACCATGAACACATCTTGCAGGGAATTTGAAAAGTTATTTCATATTCTCATCTCTGTTTTCTGTCTTTTATCCCTTTTTTCTTAAACTCATGATATCTTAATTTTAGTCATTTATTAATTTTTAAATAACTTAGGAACTTTGTAGGAAGCTTAACTGCGCTTAATCGTCTTCCAAATGTTGACACCTTCAAAGTTTAATACATTCAGGGAGGATTTCATATTAGTTGTATATTTGGAATGTTTTTTAATGTTCTGTATGGAATCATCCCATGGAAGTCAGCTTTTAATCTGCAGTTTCTCAGGATCTACTGGACTCTTTTTAAAGTATTACTGCCCACACTCTGTTTTCTGTTACTTTGGTAATGAGGCCATTTTAGGAGAGATTGTGTACCACATGGTAATTCTGAAGTTCCATGACCAAGTTCTTCCAGATTCTTGAAGGATATTGTCTGGTCCTGGCAATTTGATGCTGTTAATGTATTCAGTTCCATCTAATGTGTTATAAGTCTGATATGGATCCTCCAATTCCCCTTCTGTCTGTTTCCCTATATAGAATGATTCTGGCAAGAGCACCTGTGTAAGCTCCTCTGTAAGGAACTGTAGTCCAACCAATTCTATTAACTTTCTTTCCTAAACATTTTATTTCAATGCTGAGAGAATTCTTGAATTGTCAACATTATGACTTAAACAGGAAAAAAAAGTATCTTTTTTTAATGTGATGATGAACAGTGTGTCATGAAAATGAATGGCAGTTACATGCTGTATATGTTTATTGAGTTCTCTCCTCATAAGAGAGATGCTCCAAAACTCTGATGATCCTTGTGGCCCTCCACTGAACCTTTTCCAGTAGCTCCTTTTCTTTCCTGTACAGAGGAGCCCAGAACTGGACACAGTACATCATGTGTTCCATTTTAAATCATTCTTTTAGTACTGATTCCATGACTTCATGCATATTTTCCCAAACAAATGGGTAAGTCAAATAGCTCATGTGAGACCTATATTCTGCATGTGCCTCTGTTGTATTGGAAAGTGTTTAGGTTCCTGTATTGATAGATAGCAATGCATTTCAACCTGGTATTTCTCTGCAATTAGCCACACGCTGCATTTTGTAATTACTGTAATTAGAGAACATTGGTGTCCTGTAGAGCAAGGAAGTCTTTGCTTATTTATAGTTGTCTTTTGGCCAGATTCTGCTGATAAATGCTAGGGATGTCACTGAAAAGCTTGTGCCTTGCTTCTATAAAGTTTTATTTTGCAAATTTTGTGAAGAAAATACAGCCTTCTAGAGGTACTTTTCAAAAAGATCAAAATGCAGTAATTTATTTGCTATGGCTGCATAGTTCTTAAGGGCAGTTATGGATGTGTATCTGAATCAGTACTGAATCCATATTTTGTTTACAGAAGAAAAAAAATATTTATTATTACTTTGTGTTGTTATAATACCTCTGAAGGTCTTAATTTCAAAAATTGATAGTGATGTGATTAAAGTGCTGATACTATGTAACTCCTTTCAAAACCATGACTGACTGGTGACTTCCGAGGGGCCTTATATTCTAACAGGCTTAAAGGTTTGCCTTTCCATTTCAGTAACTTCATGAAAACTTCAGAAGAATATTAATAGTGACTGTAAATACTTCTCATTCAGTTTTTTCTTA
The DNA here is from genome assembly GCA_002631895.1 of Agapornis roseicollis. Taxonomy (NCBI): domain Eukaryota; kingdom Metazoa; phylum Chordata; class Aves; order Psittaciformes; family Psittacidae; genus Agapornis; species Agapornis roseicollis. Next base: position 52,800 of record NDXB01012217.1, on the reverse strand, counting down.
TTTTTCCTCAGGCATATTCCTTCTGTATTTAAATATAAACCATTGGACTTTTGATCATATGAACCCAATAGCAGATAAAGCTCTTCCATGAATGATAATGAAACTTTCATATCATCATAGTGACTGAACAGAGATAGGAATAAATTTTTGGCTATTTTGTGATGCTTTTAGATCCTATGATCTGTGTAAGTCTGAAGGTAGAAGTTTCTCTCTCCATGTGTATCTGTCAGCTTCCAGCTGAGATTTTTTTTATGTTTGTACTAAGGAGAATTGAAATAAGCATTAGGAAAAGTAAAGGAAAGCCTTGTAGTGTACCTTACACATTTTAGTGTAGTGCACTTACACATTTTGGTGAACTTTTATATGCTGAATAGAAGTGCCCTGTTAAATTTCCTAGACCTTTCTGACAAAACTTGTTCATGTCTCTGTTTAGCATATCTTACTGTTTTTGCCAAAACTCTTCAGGGACACTTGGTAAAAAGCAATTCATGTTCCTTTCGAGTGGAGGACTTTGGTTTGTGGAATCCCTGAAGTGGCTGGAGAGCACCTTGGGTGCCAAGAACAGAGCACCTCTTTTAGAGTGAACCTGCTTGCTTTCCCTCTGGTTTTCCACTTTTCTGCTCCACTTGAAAGGTTGGTGGAAGTGCTTCAGCTCCTTTGCCTGTTCTCAAAGGCTATTGACACTGCATCAAAGAATACATTGACGTTGACTTATCCTCTTATTCTCCCTGGCAGTTTTAGCAAAGGACTGTGCAATGTGAAAAGTCCAAGAAAGCAAGTGGATAAGTCCATGGTATGATTTTTACTGATGTAATGCCAACAACAACTAAGCAACTCCAAGTAAAGAAACTGAAAGTGGAAACTAGAAGAAAGACTCACTGTCTCAAAGTTGAAGGGAGCCTTCCCAAAATTAACAACATAGGACAGAAACTGTTCATCTTGTATTTTTGCTGTCAGAGGCATTCTTCATCCTCCATATCAAAAAGATTATTACAAATTAAACAGTAGTAGTAGTATAAGAGCTTAAATACAAAATACAGTCTGAACACAGAATCTGTAAGATTTATAAAAGTAGTTCAATGTAGCCTTCATCTTTATGATGATATCTGCCTGGGAATCTTCTTTAACTTAAGATTTTTTTTTTAAATGGAGACAAAATACTTATTTTTCAACATAATTTCATTGAAATATGGATTTATCCTCAACTTTAGACTTGGCTTAAGTACAGTCACTGCCATAGTTAGGAAAGCGTGATTTATTAAGAGGGCTATCTTCTGTCCATATAGAGGACAGTTTTGATTTTATAGTAAAGGGAGATAACAATTTCTCTTGAGGCTATTTCACTCATCAAATCCAGAATTTTGGCTGCCTGATAGATATCACAATATATATGCTCTGATTTCCCTGTTGGATCTCCAAATGATCAAGAACTCCTTTAATACATTTACTAAGTCTTTTTTTATTTTCTCTTTTTTTTTTTTTTTTTAAGTTTTTATTTAAATATATTTCTAACAGTAGTAACAGGTCACATATGTGCTTTCTGGCAGTAAGTTCAATTCACTTATGTCAGATTACAGTGGTCATCTTCCGAAAGGATTCACTGTGNCATTTACTAATTCTTTTTTTTTTTTCTCTTTTTTTTTTTTTTTTAAGTTTTTATTTAAATATATTTCTAACAGTAGTAACAGGTCACATATGTGCTTTCTGGCAGTAAGTTCAATTCACTTATGTCAGATTACAGTGGTCATCTTCCGAAAGGATTCACTGTGACACATATTTGAGATACTATGGCTAATTCCTGTTCAAAGTCCAGGAAATTCTGTAGTGTCTGTAAAAGTGCTGTATGAAAGCAATCAGTTATAGCTGGTTTATCATAGCAATCACTACTAGGATTTGAGACTCAGGTCAGTTTGTGATTAGCTATAAATATTTATGATTACTATTTGTAATAAATGTGTGTAATTCATAATTTGACAACAAAACTCAGAAATCAAGATCAGCATTTACTCTCTTGTGTCTTTCCATTTGTGTAAGAATATAGAAGTGAATAGATGATTTTTAGTCATGTTCTAATAGAAAGACTTTATGCAGTGCTTTTAAAAAGTAGCAAAATAAATGCACTGTTTCAGAACACTTTGGAAAGCTGAATATTTCAGCAAGGTTTTTATTAATATGCTTTGAGTACACACAGAATTAAATGTGATTAGTCATGTCTGCTGGTTCCTATTCCTGGTTTTACTTTTGAACACAAAAATCTCAAACACATGAAACTCTAATAGGGAGATACTTCTAAATATTGATGCAGTGTATTCAGTGTTCAGGAACAATCTTTTTGGCCTCATACCACTTTCATGTTTCCAGGCAAAAGCCACAGTTTTCCTGCTTCTTACTCTTGTCCAGAAGAGTAGCTGAAACCTCAAGGTCTATTCAGGGATCTCTCCCCAGTTAAAGCTCTATAAACTGTAGTTCACCACATGGTAGCGTACAAGGTCCTTACCATTTTATGTCTAGACAGGTAGTAGTTCTCCAATGAAAAATAGATGCGTAACTTTCTTGGTAGTATAAAGTTTAACAATTTCAGCTATTCTCTTTATTTTTGCTTAAAGGATGTATAAGTACTAGTCAGTATGGTTGGTTTTGTATATTCAAGGAGAGTTGTCTTGTGTTTCAGTACTCCTGAGCTTTTGTGGTCACTCTGCTGTATACTGTAAGGGATCTTGAGCTAGTATGGAGGCCACATTTTTTTCAAACTGAAATGACTGAAAGTAAGCATCTCAGTCATGTGCTAATTCTCATTAGTTTCTATGGATTTCATTCAGCAGCACTGGTATGGATCAAAATGCCTCACCTAACAGTAACTGAAAGCCAATCTGATGAAAACTGCCAATGTCTGTTCATCAAGAAGAAAACATGTCAAACCAATCTATTTTATTTTTTTATACAACCCACTAATTAACCAGCATAGTGTAACAGAGGGGAGTAGTAGGTGTCATATTTTTGACCCTGGAAAGCTTTTGACACTCTTCACCCTGACATTTTTGCAAGTAAAAATTGACAAGCTTCCTATTAAACTGGCAGATGATAGAAGGTGTTGCTGCTGCTGGAGCCCATGCCTTTCAGGGTAAGCACTTGGGTTGGGACTTGTGTGAGCATACACTTAACGAATACACTTGAAAATTGCAGAAGACATTAATATGGGCACAGGTTAGGATTGTTTCAGAAAAAACAATAAATTAGAACTTGACAAGTGGGAGTAGTGGTTTGGAACCAACATGATGAAGTTTAACTGCAAGGTATAGAATAAGGAAGAAATCAAACAGACAAAATATAAGGAATAAAACGGAGAGGTAACACTACAGTAAGAAGATACTAGAGTTGCACTGATTTAAAAGATAGTATAAGGCAGAAGTCTTTGAAAGGAGACTTCTCTATGTGAAGCTGGTGAGACCTTGTCTGAAATGCAGTATCCAGTTTTAGTAATTTTTTAAGAATGGTCTAGCCATTCTGGAAGGAATGAGAAGGATTAATTATAAAGACAGAATATGTGCTTTAGGAGTAAAAGTGAAGGAATGAAGCAGCTGAATTTGTTTAATTTGGGAAATAAATAAAGGTTGTTAACAGGAGAGAGAGTGATTTCTTTTTTCCTTGGCAATAAAACATCAGCTAGCATTGCAGGGCAGGAGGTTTGGGTTGCATACCAAGGAAATCCTCTTTACTTTTGCAATAAAAATATTCTTTAAGAAAATTATTATTAAATAATTATTATTATTAAATATTATTATATATTATTCTGAAACTGCTGTTAGTTTTGATTTCTAGTTCTTGACTGCATTACTGTATTTCTGCCTTACTTGCTCATGACATTTCTCATTCTATGCTTCATCTTTTTGTTGTTGTTGTTGTTGTTGTTCTCAGTGTCATTAAAGAATAAAGTGGATTCTATTAAAAAGTAAGTAAATACCCATGCTGTACTGTGGTATTTACTTTACCACTCTCTATATTTAGAATATATACAGCAATAAGGTGTTTATACTATGCCATGGCAAATGTTTACTTTCAGTGGTGCCCACTGTACTTACTTTTCCGTCTTTCTTTCCTGAGCTTAAATTTTAGCTCTCCAATTAAAATATTATCCAATTTTATTTTATTTTACTTTTTCACTGGAAAACATTTTTGAACTACTGGGTTTGTCAGTTCTGTTGCAGTACTGGTTGGTATAATTGGTAGGCTCACTTAATGCTTTGGATGAGAATGTGCTTGTTTGATCTAATGCTCACACAACAGAAATGGTGGGAGTCATCTCCCAGCACAAGCTTTTGATGTCTGTGGTATATATTTCTTCATTTTAGCCAGTCTTTTTTTATAATTAGTAGAGAAAAATGAGAATTTCCCACACACAGTTTATCTCAATTAAAGGTGGGTAGCTAAAATTGCCTCCCTTTACAGATGCTTATTTGTCTATGTAACTGCAAAGAAAATTTGGATAATTAGCTCAGATGTAGGTATCTGCTTTAAGGATGTTTAAATTCAGGGGAGGTTAATCCCTGTATGGAGTGATTAGTTTGGCTGTTGATGAATTGTAATTTAATCTGCGGTATCCTCACCAAAACATCAGCTCCTCCATAAGCAGAACAGTGGTTTCAGTCTGTGCGCTATTTGAACCCCATGTTGACAGAGGTAAATACCACAATTTGTAGTCCAGTCCATAAAGTTAAACTGGTGTTAGATGCGGTTTATTTTAATCTGAGACATTGTAAACCAGAAGCATTCAGAAGATCCTTATTGCATGCAACATTCCTGCTGTAAAACTTGTAACCTTCTGGGGTAAAAGAAGAGTGGGCAGCTGGAGTTGGTAACTGTTACTAACATTCGGTTTAATCTGCTACCTGGGTGGTGGAAAACCTTCTGGGTTTTAGCTTCAGCTAATCTAGCATATGTGGAAAGTTTGTGAAATGCTGATAGCGCTGTACCCATGGGAATGTCTTTGATGTTACACTGGGGTATAATAGGATACTGATGAAGGCAATGCCTGTGTTAGTGACTGTTGTGGTGCCACAGGAGCAGGTATGTAGAGCAAAAGAATTGGTGCTGAGGACTTGACATTAATGCTGCCTGGATTTCAGTGGGTTTTATTTTGAACTGGGATTAATCTGTGTGGACTGAATACCCATGAACAACTGCAAAGTGTTAGATGTGCTCCTGGAGCACAACTTGCATTTTAGCTGGAAGAGATCCAGTTTGTACTCCAAGAGTTCTGTGTGATACACAGTAAGTGGGAGTGATCAAGACTTCCATTTCAAAACCACATTCCTGTTCTAAATTAAAAAAAAAAAAAAAAA